>LUCH01001175.1:22703-113151 GCA_013368495.1 Paragonimus heterotremus | reverse complement strand
CGTATCAGGAAGAAGGGGGTTAGAAAAGGTACCCTCAAACAAAGAGCACTTCGATCGCCCAACGGTTGACCGTGACCGCCGGCGTATTATCCAATACGGTCGAAAAACATCTGTTTTCTCCCAAAAGCCTGATGTAGCTTCGAGTACATCCACTGCGCGCAGCAGTGCTCAGAATGAGACATCAATGTCTTACTCACTGCGCCCTCGGGCTAGGCAAGACCCTCACTGCCAAGTGAGTCAGACTCTTGAGTCATTGGCTCCGGGTAGGGTCCCCCAAGAAAACCCTGTATCCTGTTGTCTCGCAGGTTAGACTTTTGAGTCAGAGACTCGGGGTGGGGTCTTTCAAGTAAACCCCCTTCCGCGACATAAACGACCGAGAAGTAACAGAAGTTATCGTTCTCTCGACAGTGACATTACTAACCGACCTCGACTTTCTCCTACTGTTTTATCCCCCATGTCTTCCACCTTCGGGCGATAATTGTTTTCTGAGACCAAGACAACTGGTAAACATTGGCGCCTTTAATGTCCGCACTCTTCGTCAAGTCGATCAGCAAGCTGCTCTGGCTAGTACTTTCGAGTCTGGGTATTGATGTGTGCTGTGTGTTGGAGACGCGATTCCATGATTCTAGCACAGTTATTCATTCGAGTTCATCTCTAGAAAACTGTCGATCCAAACGCTTCACTCTCAAGGTTTCTGGTGACGCTGAAGCTGAATCTCGTGGTCAAGCTGGAGTAGGTATCGCACTGAATTCCACAGTAGAGCAGTGCTTGCTCGATTGGATCTCAGTGAATAGTCGCTTGTGCGCTGTCAGACTCAATACATGGGTAAAAGTCTGTCAACGCAAGTCAGAAAGGCGTTGTGTATTCATTGTATCGGCGTACGCTCCAACGGACAGCTGTTCAAATGCTACCAAGGATGTGTTCTATGATGCCCTCGTTGAACTTCTGAAGCAAACTAAACATTCAGACACCATCATACTAGCGGGCGATTTTAATGCTCAGCTTGGTCGTCTTTGTTCGGATGAGAAGCGGCTAGGATGTATGTTTGGTGTCCGGACACAACGCACGGATAATGACGAAAGAATACTACAGCTGTGCACATTCCACGATCTCTATATTTCGAACACCGCATTCTAACACAAGAAGAAGCACTGTTACTTGGAGACCACCGTGTGCTTCCCAACCGTGGACACAGTTGGATCATATAGCAGTTAGTTACAGGTGGCGCTACTCTGTTAAGGACTGTCGTACCTTTTGGAGCAACCACCTGGACTCGGACCGTGTTGTGCGTGCCCGTTTTGTTTCATTATTTGCTCAGAGGACATATGCTCGTAAATGCAAGGCGCTTAACTGGCATTCGAGCGATGAGGATGTAAAGAACGCTTACCAAAAGGCGTTGGTGAAAAAGTTGCCCAGTTCGAGTCAGGTGAGAGATCCTAATGAACACTGGGAACAAATCGCCGAAGCTATGAAAGCATGCTGTGAACAGGCATGTTCCGATGGAGTTGTTTAGTTGCGACAGAACTGGATTTCCGTCACGTCGATAAATCTCGTGAACAAACGTCACTCGATCTCACCTGGTTCTGAATGTGATGACGACCGTTGAAAATTTAGATGCAAGCTGACCATAAGTTTGTGCAATGACCGTGAGCACTACTTGGTCGAACAATCAAAAGAGATGGAAAAAACCTTTTTATCTGGGGATAGCAGAAGGCTTTTTTCCCTGATCCGTGGTTGTGCTGGCCGTCGAGTCGGTGTAAGTGAGACCATATGTGAAAAAGATGATTCACTTATCACCAGTCAGTCGCGCCGACTTGACAGGTGGGCTGAACATTTTGAAGAGCAGTTCAGCTGGCCTCAACCAGATCATGTGGACGACGGGACCCGATTGATCAGTTACTGCATTCCAGACGGTCCTCCGTCGGAAGCAGAAGTGGTCCTGGAGCTCAAGTTATTGAAGCGTAATAAGGCCCCTGGTCTAGACCTCCTCCCTCCTTCTCTTTTCAAGGATGGTGGGGAGAGGTTGATATCGGAACTGACAAAACTCCTTCAGACGATCTGGGAGACTGAAGAGGTGCCTCGTGATTGGTGCCTATCAAGTCATTCCCGTTTTCAAAAACTGGGTCCGAAGTCTATGTGACAACCACAGAGGCATCAGTTTGGTGTCTGTTGCGTCCAAGTTACTCACTGACATCATTTTACGTCGGCTCACTAATCCCAGAAAAAGCCAGATACACGAAGAACGAGCAGGATTCCGATCCGGTCGAGGATGCGTAGATCATATTCTTACCTTACGACGGATCTTGCAACATCGACACGCTTACAGTTAGCCAACAGTCGTGGTCTTTCTGGACCTAAAGGCTGCTTTCGATTCAGTTGCTCGTAACGCTCTCTGGAGCTGTCTCCTTCGCAAGGGAGTACTAGGGGAATACGTGAATCTCTTGAGATCACTGTATGCTCACTCTGCAAGCAGGGTGAGAGTTTATGGACAACTGTCTCGGGCGTTCATCACTTCTAGTGGTGTTCTGATTTCCCTCTTCCTGTTCAATTTTGTCACGGACGACATTCTGGAGGGTGCGTTTGAGGAGTCTAGTGAACTTGCTGTTGAGCTTCTTCTTGGCGCTAGATTGACTGATCTGGAATACGCGGACGACATTGTTTTGCTTAGCCCCTCTGCCGAAGACATACAGACCATGTTGGACAAGGTGAGTGACCTGGCTGGTTTGTATGGAATGCGCTTCGCACCTTCAAATTGTAGTGTTGCTTTGTGACTGGGGCATTTCCACTCCTACTTTCTTCATTGCAGGTTATCCGCTTGAGACTATGAACAGTTTTATATGTTTGATTGGTACTATCTCGTCAGGTTGTAATATTGCTGATGAGATATCGGCGATGATAGCAAAGGCACGAGTTGCCTTTACCAAACTACGTCTTGTGTGACGTCGGAAAGACGTCCGATTGTCCCTAAAAGGAAGTGTATACAATGCCTGTGTGCGTTCCATTTTGCTTTATGGTTTGGAAACGTAGCCTGTTCACAAGGGAGATCTCAACAGGCTTGCTGTGTTTGACTATCGTTGTCTCCGTCAGTTGGTCCATATTAAGTGAACTGATCGCGTTGGTAATGTGGCCGTTCGCCGACGCGTATTCCGGAACGCCCGAGAAGCGCGGTCAATCGGTGAACTAATCGCGTTGCACAGCTTGCGATGGTTAGGTCACGTACTCTGTATGTCATCTGATCGTTTACCGTACCAGGCATTATATACTGAGACCACCAACAGTTAGATGAAACCACATGATGGTCAAGCAACAACGTGGTCACGAAGTGTAAAGACCCTGACTGCTCCACTGAACCGAGTGGACAGTTGTCGCCTGCCCGGCTGGAGTCCTCGTAATCACTCAAACCGTTGGTTAGAGACGTTATCCGAGATGGCGGTGTATCGCAGTCAATGGCATACCTGTATCCATACCATTTATAGTTCTTCAGTTTAGTCTTCTTTCAATAATTTTCAAACTTCTTAGTGATGTTTTCTTCTAGGATACTCCACGTCACTGTTGGGGTGAACGGTGGCCCGGAGCCACAGCACCTTTTAGTCAGACTCATGGCTGTTATGATTATGATGATGGCAGAATGGTTTGGAACGCATTACCGTTTAGTGTTGTTTCATTGACCACTGACCTGATTTATACGCACAGAAGATGCATATGATTTATCGCTGTTCGGTAGTGGTTGTCTCTGTCAGTTGGTCCGTTTCAGGTAGCTCCATTGTGTGAGCAATGTGCAGTTTCCTGTTCTGCAACGTCTGGCCGAGGTACTAAAGTATAGAGTGTATGCCAGCTAGTTAGTTGATGTATTCTTTTGTGTCAGCAAAGCGTCTGCCGCACCACACTTTGTTCAATGCCGGACGTGTATATACGCATTTAGGACCTTAGCAGCCAAAATGCGCTGGTCACTAGGGGAAAGGTCTGATTGGACACTACTTTAAAACTTCAGTAATGAAGTCATTTTGAGTTCCATGATTTGCGGTTCATTAGAGACCATTTCACCAAAGCTCGGTAATAGTGGCACCTCGCTCTGAGCGTTGCTCTCATTGTATCGAATTCAGCAAAGCCCCAGCAAAACGATCGCACTAATAACTCCATTTGATTTAGCTAGGGACGCTTTGTACCTGGTAGCCCATCAGGAATGGATCTCCCACACACACACATGCAAACTAGAGAATTCTCCGCATCATTGCCGCTCGCGCACAATTTGAACAAGTCGGCTACCCGACCGCACACGTTACAACATGTGCAGTCGATTAACCTGTTCACTCATGATGTGCATGTGGTTGGCTAAACGACGCCCAATTAGTTTATTCGATTGATGGACCATTCATTCACACAACGGCACTCACTCAACCTACAACCAGCATAACCGGTCAGAGAGAAGGAGTGGAATTGCCATCTGGTAAAGTGGCGCTGTTAGAGGTAATAGTGGTGGTTTGATCACGCGTCAACTCAGACAAATGTAACAGCTAGAAAGCAGATTTATGACGTGATTCACAATGAACTTAACATTCTAGATACTAGTTACACTCCTTGAATATGTCTGCAAACTTCCACTGTTAACTCTGCCATCAACAACGTCATTTGTCAGTGAGTTTGGTATGTTCGATTTGCAGATATCCTTGTCTCTGGTCGAATCTTACAAGAAAAAATTGCAATACACTACAGATCTGCGGATGGAAGACTTTAGGATTTCACTCGAGTGACCGCAGAGGTTCAAAAATAGGCACACTGTTTATGGAAAAACCTGACGGTGAATATACGGAAGCCAACGTTATAACATGATAGACATCACTTGCACCAGAGTTTATACGTGTGCATGTGTCTCCGCACGTAGCTACATTAAACGAAACCGGTCTCATTTATCACGTTTTCTGCCAGAACATCAAAAATCTATGGACAGGATAGCAGGAGTGAAAACTTTAGCAGAGTGACGAACAACAGTCATGTGTTGCAACTAATTGGCACAGTTTCAAAAACTCTTCGCCATCCGTATAAAGCAATCATCATGTCTTTTCAAATGTCTCACCAAGCTGGATTCTATTTATCTCTGTAATAGTGCCGTTTAACAAAAGTCGACATTCGATTGTACACGAACTGGAAATATTACCTCCATCTTACGCTCTCCACTATCTCATCTTATGTGGCATAATAAGAAAAACGAATACAACTACCCAATAGGTTAGTTACTGTAGGTCACCTTCATCTCTCTTGGGCTGTGGATACAATGACTCGCCCAGTGGAGATAGTTAGGAAGATAACGGCTAACCGGGTTTAGTTGTCTGACTTGTCGTTGTTTTGCTGTCTACAAAGTGAAAATAATCAATGACAAGGTCAGTGAAAGTTGAGATCGTTTTACTCTCATCTACAGCTAGGTTGTTTGTGAGATGTAGGCGTGTTAAGGTTGAATTTTCAAGTCTAACTTAATCCTATTCCTTCCCCTTCATCGAAGTGGGTCTCTAATGACTCACTGTGTGATTGAGATATTTGCGTGCAATGTTGCTAATGAAATTCAGTAACGTGAATGTCGTTGTTTGGTTGGCTTTTCTTTTTACTGCAATGACGATCGTTGAAGTGGGTCAATGCAGTTCGGCCGAACAAATAATGAGAAGTTTGTAAGGAAGCTGTCTAGCGGATATCGCCTTGCTCTCATTTAGGACGCGCTTGTTTGTCTGCAAGGTATTGTGTATGTTTGAATGCGGGGATTTGTAAATCCATTCCTATTTTTTCCCCTTTAAACTTTGGCTGTTTTTTTTCGTGGACCCACGGCCGTTAGTCATAAGGGTGAATCACTGAGATGTCGACGCGAGAGAAAAAAACAGTTATACCAAGTTAACGACTGACTGACTGTTTGACTCAAGGCAGTTTCACATTCGGGCGCAGATCTTCAGCTCCATTCACTCCCAACCGTAGATCACATGATGTCATATCTCTGTATGGGGCAGCCGACGTACACACACATCCACCATATTGATCATGCCTTCTGGCAGTTGATTTCCGCTCACATTACTTCTGTTCATTGATTGTGCAGACCTTATTTGATACTCACTCGGTGCGGGCATACATCGTTTACTCTACAGGGTGCAGAGGTCCGGCTATCGTCCTGGGCAAATTAGTGTTGCGTATAACCTGACCTAGTGAGCTTTTACTGGTGACTCACAGAAGTGCGATTAGAATTGCTGGTCAAGAGTTACCAAGTTGATGCGCGATAATCTTGTTCAACCCTTGAACAAAAACTTTCATCAGTAAGCACGAAAGATCTAAGTAACATTTTCAATAGCTGCTCGTTAGGCTTTCGGTAGAGTAATCAACAAACAACATACCTGGAGCTGTTTTACCTTAATATCCACCTCAAGCAAATCCACGTCACTCTGTCGGTCGATCTCTTCGAATTTCCGTGAAACCGCATGGATGCACCACTTAGACCGGCTTGTGGATTGCACTAGTAGTACAGTTCTCTTTCGCCGTAAAATCACTATTTTTTGAGTCAGGTTGTTTTGTCTTCCCTCGCCGTTGGCTGTCGATCACCTTGGTTTAAGCGACATCCCTATTATAAAGTTGTACAAGACAAAATCATCAGGTGATTATTCTACGCGGTAATGCCACCAGCCACCAGTTACCGATGGCACTAAATCTTTTTATCGACTTCCAATCGCTTAACACTACAGCTGAACTACACTCACTCGATGCTGGCTGCCTCCTCCTACAAAATCTACTACAGTCAGGTAGTACCTCTGTGGTTGATTGATTTGACCGATTAAAGGCGATCTATGTAATTGGTGGAGTACGATTCGCAAGACAAGAAAAACTCCGACCCAATGTCGTGTTAATATTGCTCCGTATTCTTCGTTGTGTGACCAGTATTTATTCCATCAATAGCAAGGACATGTTCCTGGCGGTTGAACTCGCTGTAATTCCTCACTTGCATGCCGAGGAAAAATTATGTGGGTAATCATAGTTGATTCGCAATTTTTGTTTGACGCTCTAACATTTGCTTTCAGTATTGCCTCTGAACATGAACTTTTCCGTGATTGTAAAACGACTCCAGCCTCGTATTTTCCGTGTGCTCGTCCAAACGTCAAAAAAATGTTTTTTAAATAAACTTGCTTGCACTCATAACTCACTGTCCGGTTGAACGTATTGCATTGGTTGTTACGAGCATTTTCCATCCACCCATATGAGCTCAACGGTCTCTCAACTAGCCCTATTTCACGTTTCTTTCTGGCAGGCTGCTTACAATCCACGACCCTGGCAACAAGAAGCTGACCCAGAAGATAGCTCCCCAACAAAACAAGTAAGCGCGCATCATCTGTTCCTCCATTTGCTTCCGCGTTCGTCAACTTTGTCTTACACCAGTATGTCTGTTCTTCTTTGTCGTGCGCACTGGTCTCTCACTGAATCTGCTGTTTGATGCTAATTGTTCTCTCCGTCTGCCGGCATGATTCATCGCCGTCTCGTGACACTTATTTTGGTTCAGTGAGTTGCCACGATGAAACTCGGTCACACTTGGTCGACCACTTGGCGACCACGAGTCTCCATTATGTCTTGTCATACCACTGCCTATGGTCTGCGTGACAACTTTGTGTTGGTTAGGAGCGCTTGGAAATATGACTGGTGCAGTTGTTGATTTCATACATCTGTGCATTTTTGTTTGCTCATTTCACTTGTTTTCTGTTAATTTGAGTAAAGGCACACTTTTTGTGTGTTCATGTGCAGTTTAGTGAAAAAATAGCACCGAACTGAATCCTACTGTCACTGCATTTCGTTAGCCCAGTGACGGCAACATGAAATGTCTTTTGGATGTTTTTATAGCTCAGAATACTAACTGAGGCTTATGCTCTAAACTGAAGTAAGTTCGCGTTGAACTATCTGAGTACTCGCCAATCAACATGATAATTCGGATTACTACTCAACCAAATTTGAAGAGTGTTTTCAATTTGGTCACGTTTGCTGCCAATCTTTG
Source organism: Paragonimus heterotremus (assembly GCA_013368495.1). NCBI lineage: Eukaryota > Metazoa > Platyhelminthes > Trematoda > Plagiorchiida > Troglotrematidae > Paragonimus > Paragonimus heterotremus. The sequence continues at coordinate 105,143 of LUCH01001175.1, read as the reverse complement.
AATTAAACGTTTTCAGCATTGACCGGCTACTACTGTTTTTCTTCCCAGTGCAAATTGAGTTAGTTTGAGTCTTCATCGGCCGGAGTTCAACATCGTACTATCGAATGTTATTGTTCATTTGTTTCCTTTTAATCTCCCAGCCAAAAATCAACATGACTCGTTTAACGCTAAACCATCACTATCCTGTTACAACCTCCACCACGGGCAGCTCGGGTCATACAACTCCTGATCCTTCTGACAGCTACCCTGATCATGCCAAGTCTCTCGTTTGTACACCAGACTTTGAATTTCCTGACAGCGACGGGGAGGAGGACAACACCAAAATACCTACTGCAATTAGTCGGACAAAATTGCCCCGACTCACCTCGTTGATCGGAGCGCAGCATGTCACACAAACAGTAAAGCCGATATCCACCAGTCCAGTACCGACTATCTCTCCAGCACAATCGTCTCCATCAGAGTTTGCCTTGGATGGCTGCGACGAACGTAATGCCAATGAAGAGGAAGAGGAAGAGGAGGAGGAAGAACTTGAGGATGTCAAACCATGGTTTTGTCCAACCAATCGGAGGCAACTAGACAAGCCGAAGACCAATAAACCGACTTCGACTACCGAAAACCGAGTTCAGCGAGCACAAAAACCGGTGAGCGGAAGTTGTGTTTCGTCTGTTATTTATTAATGATGCATAGACTAAAACAATTTGCTCTTATACTGAGAATGTCAGTAAACTGGCCACCGTCCCGAGAACTACCTGTCGATTCCACACCTTACTGTTGTAAGATGCTCAGCCGACAACTTGTGACTGGAGTTAGGGAAATGAAGTTGTGCGCCGCTTTCGTTCTCTAAAGTGGATATTGTCTGACCCATCTTACTTCTGACTGGAGACTGTGGAGGAGATGACGCCTAATACGTTTCAGTGACATGTATTACTTTCGTTTGATTCTTAAGTCTATATGATGAGGACAGTCAATGAATCAGAGCAGTGAACAACGCAAGGAAACTGTTGCTTTGTAGATACTGTCTTGCTCTTACTTTCATCTTGGTCGTTTGTTTGCATTTTGTTGAATGTTTAGGTCTCAAATAGAGATCCTTGTCAACTAAGTGCAATCCCTCATAGAATTGGAGTTTTATTTTTAGTCATTTAGGATTTAAGCATCAGTATCACGCACTGGTGTATTGTTGTTGGCGGTAATAAGTAAGAACGCAGTGTATCTGATCCACGCGTCCATATTGTCTAGCTAGTACTACTATTAATCTTTTGAGGTGTGTGAAGGGTTTTATTTTGGACTTACATGTTAAGTTGTATCCGGGGATGAATACCTGTGTGCGCTTTTCAGTGTAACACGCGCGTTTGTATACGATGTATTCACTTTTGAAAAACGAATATATAATTTTAAAAATCAATCCTATATTTAATTTCATACTTTACCTCGTCTACTCATTCGACAGCTGTTCACCGTCGTCCAAAAAGTCAGTGAGGCTCATGTTTGTCAGGAACGTGGAGAGACGCAACATCTGTTGGACGATGTTGATTACTTAGTCGCCGGATTGGGAGATCTCAACCAGCCCAATACGCGCGCTTTAAGGTAAGTTGTGTTTTATTGTGGGCCGTTGCATTGACCTTGACGATGTTCGCTAAAGTCTTGGTTCGTTTGTGTTTAATCGCCTCATGTAGACGGTGGAGGCAGTCACATAAGAAGTAATTACGTTACCGGTGGTTCAGACACAATTTATAAATGATAATCCATCACTCGTCGCATCATGCACCCTTTGTATGACAGTCCAGAAACAACAATCAGACAGAGTGCGGAAACTCAACCTGTTCACGATGAAGATATCAACGGACTTGCCTCGTTTGACCGTCATTGTCTCCGCCAGTCAGCCCACATCAAATAGGACGATTGTGTAAGCAACGCGGCCGCTCGTCTACGTTTTTTCGGAACGTTCAGGATACGTGATTGATTAGTCTGATAATCAGGCGACATATTCCATGGTGATCACGTACCATGACTACCAACATTAGGATAGAATTTCTGAGATGGTCAGCCAACGAATTATAAGGATCCTGGCTATTTCTTTGAATGAAGTAGTTAGACGCCATCTCCCCGATTGGGGACCTCGTGTGCACCCGAATGCGTGGTTAGAAACTCTGTCGGAGATGATACCGCGTCGTTGTCAATGGCCTGTTTACATACATAGCATTTCTGGTTCTGTTTGGCGTTGTTCAATCCATGTTTGCTTTTTTCTTCTAAGATATTCTACATCACTTTTGCGCGGTAAATGGTGGCTTGAGTCACAGTACCTTCTAGTCAGTCCCCTAACTATCGCAAGCGAATGATATATACATGAACAAAGTCGCCCACTGAATGTCCAAAAGGGTTATACTTGTCTGACTGTGTGTACTACCAGAACTAAGAGAAAATCCAAGTTTAATAGCTTATTTAGTGTTTCCTGCTGTTTTCCGTTCTTTCTAGTATTTCGTAGTGGCAACCCTGCCGTACTCCGTTCCGACAATGTCTTTCGTATCTTCATCTTTTCACTTCAACTTGTTCGCATTTATGCAACATACCACTGAGTCACGTGAACGGGGTACTGTTATTGTCACTCAAACCCATACAATAATGTTCATTGTAGCCGAAGTGTGAATTGCTGACCGTATTGCTTGTGACTTATTTTGTTACCGGTATATTATAACGCTGCTCTGTCCAACCGAAAGAAATGCAAATTCGTAAAGAGTAGGCAAGCGTCAGACCTGTTCATGATGTTCGTATACATTTTTACTCTGCGACTGATCGTAGGGCATCTACACTCTTATTGGTTGCCGTTTTTTCTGTCTGGTTGATTGTAATCTTCTCTGTGACTATTTCCTTCATATAGAGGACCAAGATAAATATGTGAATCTGTCGCGATCGTTTCGCATGCGTTCATGCTATATGCATGGCATCGATTTATAACTATCTCGAGTGTTCGCTCGAGGTCTCCAGCCTCTCTCTTCCTGTTCGAGCTTGTAGGTGACTTTCTAAGAATCGCATTTGGGAAGTCAAATGATCCCGATATTGATTTACTATCCTGCAGCATGCGGATATCACCGTTTTACTTATCTCTTGTGCCAAAGAATCGCTGACCACGCTAACCGAATAAAACAGCCGGACTAGATTGAAACGCGCCTCACGTTTTCAGGGCGTAAATGTTCCGCTTTAAGCCTGAAACGTTCTCACTTCTGCTTGTCGTTATAGTGGGCCGTCTGCTCGGGACTGTAAATTGTTTCACCTACCTAAACAACTTCGTCTCATCAGCGTGCATTATTAGTGGTGAGATGCTAGTGAGAATGGCGAAGGTGTTGGTATTGCGCGCCAAACTTGATGTCATCTGGTCATTTTCCGGGCTGTTTGTATGTGCGCCTATGTGTGAACCATTTGGAGCTCATCAAGAGGTAGTATAATAGGTACTTCGATGCACGGTTAATGATTGTTAAGAACAACAGTGAGCTTGTTGGTTTGGGTTTATGGTTTGGGCTGAATCATTTAATCACGATTAATCTCGCATACCAGTGTACAGCCTTCCCCCGAATAAGCAACACTTGTCAGTGAGCTTATTAGTGGGCGTTCTTTCAGTGTCATGGAACTCGGTCGATGTAATGATGTATCATGCGTCAAGGTAAACGGTGTTGTGATATCTATAAATCGTTGGAACTGAAAGATAGATAACAAACAAACGTTACGCGCTCCAGCTTTTTCTGCCTTCCAGTCACATGACTATATAAAATGGGCTTTAATAAAAATCGACTAACTAACCCAAGAATATGTGATTGGTCGAACAGTTGCAGTTTACACCAAACACAACAAAGACCAATGTCAGCTACCAAAACAATGTAACTATAAGGCTGGTCACCTTTTCTTGCTTGAGTCACCTTTACATTTTGATTGAAAGAAACGAACGTCTCGTATTGCCGAGAACTATGATTTACGCTGCATCCGAATTCACGCAATTGTGAATACTTCACTCGTGATTGTAAAAGGTTATCATCGAAGACCATCGTTCACACACTCTGGCTGTCATTTGACGGGCGTTGATTTAAAGTGGATCCCACGAGCTCGTATCTACGGGTAAATGCTCGTACACAAGCTCACACAAAATCTGTATTGACCAGTGTTGTTCGCTTAGTTTGAGGGACAAGTTATGTTCAGTCATGACCAATTTTTAGCGTTCCTCCGTTGGGCGTGGATCAGATATCGGCTTGCCTCTCTCTCGGGAACGGTTTGGTGTGCATTAGTGTTGGGCTTGATTCAACAAGATTGTCATTCTTTTTCTTCCCGGAAATATTGGACCCATTTTATCCCCCACAAAAGTGTTTATTGACTGGTTGTGAGAAATTTCTCTTCAGAGTAGGCACCTACAGCAGAACAATTTCCTGCCTAGTAAGACTATTTTTCGGGAGGAAGACGGGCAATAATTCCGCGTAGATGAAAACGTGATTGTTTGCCTTTAAACTTAATGTTACCTGGGTCACACTAGTTGGGCGGATTACGACTGAAAATCTCTGCAATCGTATTCCACTTCACGGCCTTTCACAGTCATGTAATATCATATCTTAGAGTAATGGCTGTTTTTTCCTTGCTGTCGTGTACACAGTACAGTGTTCCTCCTTCGGCTAAGCATCTTTACGATGTAGAAACTGTTTGTGTTTATTACCTCTGTTGAAGTAATAAACCTCCCATCCCCGCACAAGAAACAGTTCTTTTATGAATGAATTAAGCCCGACAGCATAACAGTCTTGTTGTACCGTTTGACGCGCTGACTGCCAGATGGATCACTAAAGTTCAGAATTCCACCCATGAAACGCCCTCACTCTGGCATGCAGAAACCTGATTTACATCCTATGTAGGGGCTTAGCCCAAAACGTGTTCGGCCGTCGTGAGTTACTAGGCATGATGCTACACACTTCTGTTCCTTGAACTAAGTAATCTACACCGGTTCCGCCGGGTTTTTGGGAGGTGTTTGTCCGCTTGTCTCATCTGGTAAAATCCAATCCAAGCTTATACTGATCATGTGGTCCCTGAGAGACCTGTTCGATGCTTCCCAATGATGACATTCTGTAATTGTGGGCGATACGTTCACAATCGCATTGGTTCAGCTACAGTTTGCATCATGGCGATATGGATTTTTTTTTGCTGGTAGAGTAGAGGTGCTAGAAATGAGTGATAACTCGTGGTTATAAGATTGTTCAGATAACTAAAAGTTCACGGATTAGAATAATCGTTATTCGCTCATTGTGTTGGCCTAAACAGTTGTTGCTCTCCCGCAAATGCTAATGATATGTGATCTTGATTATTTTCCTGCTTTCTTTTTGAGCCGTCCGTAAAGGTGATAGTCATTTACTGCAATTTGTGATCCTTTATCAGTTGGTGGATGCGTAATCGTTACAACCAGTTGTAACCATACTTCATTATAGTGTATTACTTTTGTTCAAGTCTACGATGCTTAGGCTCATTTGAAACAGTCTTGATGTGGCACCAGTCTTAAACCTGAACAGTTCCTTCAAAGTAAAGTGCTATCATTTACTGTATCGCGCTCATATCAATCAGGTTTCTGAAGTTAACTTATCTTCTGTCTTGTTAAGAAACACTTTTATCCCCCGCTCAAATCTCTTGTTAGGGGAAAGTACTGTACTCGATTGTCAAACGAACCTACTACAAGGTACTATGATTACATACAGGCCGACACATTCTGTCGCAACGTGGGTGTTAAAAGTAAAAATTGATTAACGTGAACTAGAGCCCGACTAGTCGTAATCATGTGAACGAGCCTGAATGCTAGAAACAATAGACAGGCGAAACCATTTGACCAATCCTGAACAAGAAAATGTCTGACTGTTATCAGTGGAATGAGGAGTGGCTCCAAAAAATGGGCTGTACTGTTGTCCGATAAAGTCCGTGCATTTCTTCTCGTTCCTCCCCTATTCCACAAATCGAGCGCTGAGACTAGTATGTGAGTGAATTTCTCGACGGAACAAACAACTTGGAAGCACCAGAAATCCGGGTTATTTCATACATAGCTTTTGCAATTCCATTCCTGATTTATGGTTTATGTGATAGTTTGGAGTTCTCTGTCGAAGACAATCAGAAGTTCTGTTTACTGTCTGTCCGAGAGAACGTCTTTTCACATATTGGCAGAAAATCAACCTAGCTTTGTGGTTTCAACTTGAATCCACTTGTTAGGTGCTTCATTTGATTATATTTTAAGTTATCCTTGGTGGAATACGAGGCCTGTCAGCTACATCGATATAACTGGCCAGGTGTATGTGATACTGGTGTAATGTCACTCAACATAGTGGAGTCAACTGCACTTTCCTTCATTTTCACGATATGATGTTTGGTGCTTTGTGACTTACCAAGACTGTCGCATGTTGGCTGACCATACTGACCAGCTTTTCAACCCCAGTTGGCAGAGGTAGTTGAAATAACGAGGGTTTAAACTGACAACCACGTGAGATTAGTAATCAGCGTTACTATTACCGCTGAGTTAGCTGGAGCTCAAAACTTAACTGCAGAACAAAGTGTTTGTTTGTCTTTTGGGAATCCTGCGTATTTGTCAGTGGTCAGTGAAAGTCTGAACAGAGGAATCTGCTCGGATGTCCACACACCCTGTGGTTCCGTGGATGAAATCCCTTTTTGGCAGGGCAGGTTACTGAAAATGTGACTCTGTCGTTACTTCTCCACTTTCTGGTAGTTTTAGGTTGTGTATTCACCGAGAAAAAACCCACGTAATTCGCGATTGACCACTTTCACATGTTCTCGAGTCTGCAAACACTCGATGGCGTTGATGTAGTCTTCTCGATAACCTGGAAAACAGATGGTGGTGATATGCAGATTCCCTCTGTTGAGCGGTTTTTTTCCACCTCTTGAAGAATGCTTGAAATAATGATTGTTGCCACAAATTGTGGGTGTAACTAGCAGCAAAACGACCAATAAACAATACATTCAGAAGGGATACTTCGCAATAATATAAACGTTCCATTATACGCACCCACTCATATAAACCGTCCTGGTCCGGGATTCACTTTTGTTTGGGCACGTCAGATAGTAAATGGTCCAAACGACAATCCAACTGATAGCGTTTCTGTTAGAAGCCGAAGCTTGTATTTATTGGACAGTGTAAACTGTCAACCTGTGTACCTCAATACGCCGTTAACAAGACACCGAAATTGAGGTTGTTTTATGGCTGTAAACATGCTATTGCTTAGATGATCGCTCAGTTACTCCTGAAACAATTCCTTCTGTGTGTAATTCACCTCGGCCCAAGTCATCCTGTTACACCTAATTACTTTAGCATCATAAATTATGCCTGCGTGCCGTTTCGGTCGCGAAATCGATTAACTTCATTGAATAATGGTTTGCAACCGGCACACTGGAGAGACTTGTCCAAGAGGGTAACGCACTGATGAGTGCTCACGTCCGTTATCTTCGTAAACGAGTGAGAACCAGTCCATCGAAAGACTCCCTGTAAGTGATATGTTCCTTTAGCATATTTTTAGGAAAAGCCCCCTCGGGTGTTGATTTATACGATGGGGGGAATGATTGAGTGAACAAACAGAACTCAGATTGATGGTCAGTAAACAATACTCCCTACCGTACCCAATACTAGCTAGACAACGTTGAGAACAACCTTTGCTCGCGTACGTTGTCCAATTCACGTCAATAAAGTGCTTTGAGCACCACGAGGGATGAAATTTCGGCTTTTTTTACACATATCTTCATCAAACGTAGGACATTTGAATAAGTTTTCCTACGTTAAAAAATTATCAGTACAACTGTGAAATCCAAGGACAGGTTAAGGAAAACGGCCGTAACCATGATCAGTTGTGAAGAGTATCTGTTGATTCAGTTCTGTGGTCAGTTCAAGAATGAGAGGGTTCGGGTTGTGTAGAAAGCGAGTTAAATAAAGGAGAATGGAATAAGATGGGGTAGGTACAAATAACTGGTTTGTACAAGAATCTGGTGAAGGATGTGGAAGCGCACTTAGAGAGATCCGAATACATGGGCTGGGTGGCGTCCGATGGGATCTCTGTTGAAAATTGTTCTCATACATTGAAATGATGGAAAATAGCAGTTTGGCTGTATTTCGTGCGTTTCCACAAAACCTATTTAACTGCTGCTTTTTGCCGAATCCAAGAGTTTTTATCCAAAAGTTCGCTTTATGACGTGACTGGCGACGCCTCCCACAGAGCGCCTTCCGAATTGCTAGCTGTGTATATATTTCCTTAATCATGCAGCTTTTCGCAGCTGCCAACGACCATATTTATTGAGCAATATGGGTCAACGATTGTTAGGTACTTGATACCGTCTACTTTTTACAACTACTTGTTTTACACAAGTACAGCTCCCAGACGTCTGGATGCTGTTTAATTGTAAGCCAAACTCTACGTGGTTTTGCGACCAACAGTAAAGACAGATTTCAGAAAATGTAGTCCCTGGTCTAGTTGATCATTTCTCAGTGAGAATTCAGCTTCATAGTTACCATTAAGTTGACTTTCTTTCCTTGTTAATTTAGAGCTAGATCCAAGGTGTTTGAACGCTTGATGAACCACCTTAAAAGTTTTCTTTCGAAAAAGAGGTAGTGAGACCTTTTTTCTTATATTTCAATTTTCAGGACAGTATTCGTTATAGTGCTGGGTAAAAGGTGGACAGTGACAGTCGACATTGCCCACTTGACAAGGAAAACAGACGGCTCCCTTTCTCGGCTTGCTGCTCTTTTGTAATCGTGTATTCGTTTCTCGTAATCTCTCGCTTAGATAGATTTTCTCACGCACCCGGAAGACCTCTGTCTACCTGGATTCCAAATCCTAAGTACAACATACAGTTAAGTGGAAAAATCCTTTATATAATCAGCGTGAATTGAAAAGAACAGCGTTTTCGTTCCCGTATGTTGGCACCAAATTTGTCCATCTTGGATACGAATTGCTGCATTGGATCTTGTTTGCCCGCTATTTATAACTATCGTATCTGCAGTAATGTGCATTGTTCGATATGGCTGCTGATTATTGGAGGAAACTGTTAGACAGTTAGGCGATGACGTGGTCACGAGCTATAACAGCCTCAACCACTCCACTGGTAGGTGCTGCCTATCTAATCAGAGAGTTCGGGCCCATCCACACCGCCGGCTGGAGACTCTGATGTGGCGGTGTGTCGTAGTCACTTATTGACCACAAGTCCGTTGGATCTTCTCTTTTTTCTTCCTGGAGATCCACTGCTTTTCTTCTTTCTCCCCCTTTTCTCTCATGTACATTTGTACGTATTTTTACTCTACTACTTCGTAGGCTATTATCAGAATCAACGGCAGTCAAAACCATAGTACCGAAGTATGGTTGATAGGTCAAAAATGATGGTGATGAGGATCGAATTCAGGAAAGAAGGAAGGCTCTGTGATAGCTACATCGATTAGCAATTGTACAGAGTCATGGCTTCAATCCTTGATTTTCAAGTCAAGGTGACAATACGCTCTGTGCACCTCAAGAGCTGAGTTTTCAACGCTGATCATCTGTATCTCTAACAGATGATGAATAAATGGCTCAGTAGCGTTGAACCAGGTAGAATAATGAACAGCGTAGTGAACAATCGGAATAAGTATTAAATAAAAAGTTATTATCTACTTCTGTGGTCAATTCGAGAATGGATCTCGAGCTAAGCTAGGATTAAGTAAGTGCAAGTAAGTACCTGTACCAGAGATCCAACTGAAGAGCTAGAAGGGTTCAAATAAAGAGGGTGAGTTGAATTCAGTGACATTTTTGATGAAACTTTATCACATAGTGTACAGTGATCCGAGGCAACCGACGGAAAAGTTCGCCGCTACATTGTACATACGTCTCCGATTTAGCGAGCGGTGTAAAACTCCCAGACAGTAAACTTGACGTACTGTCAAGTGAACTGCACACAGAGTGAACAAGCAAACGATATAGGACGGACATGGTGGTCATAGATAGCTAGGTTTTTGACTCTGATGAAAACCTTATTTGCCTAAAAAGACCGTGTTATTTTGCAATTCATTGTAGTACCTAGGCATACAAAACAGTGGTACTAAGGGTTCTTGTTCACATAAAGAGAGAGGTAGCTGTTGGTAGCTTCCTTGTGTTACCTTTGATAAATGCAAACAACGTAATTATGTATTTTGTGATGATAGGACGTAAACAGTACATACTGTTACTACTTTGACAATTTCGTAAGAACGACAAAGTAGTGTTTGGTGTTCACAGTCACGTTGTCTGCGTATGCCAGTAAGAAATGTCGTCAAGAGCTGACGTGGAATAGATTTGAACTTTATGAAACACGGTCTCAATGAGAACGAGATTTGACTGCTAAAACCCACAAATGTACTGCCTGTTGGCAGTGGCCGAGCTGTTTGAATCCTCAGTTGTTTAGTACTAAACGCCGTCTTTGTCTGTTGATCACCTGCCTTTTCGCACTCCTTTCATTTTTTGGGTCATGTGTGGTCAGTGTAGCCCACTTTTGTTCTGTGCTGTTCATTGTCGCCGAGTTGCGAGCCCTATTCATTTTTATTTGTTTGTAAACAATCCCGAACTCGCACCGAGTACAGTTCATCATTTAGGTAAGCGACACTCTCAGGTGTGCAACTAGGCAACTTGTAAAATGCCACTCGAAGGAATCATCATCGTTTGTTACTTGAGTTTAATCGGATGATTTGTATCCACTGTCGGTTTCCAAGATGCCCTCCTATCGTCATCCACAGTAATATATCTCGTCAATACGGACGCCTAATTACCATCATTGTTGGTATCTCTTAACTCTAAATGGGCCTGTCACAGTGACCTTAACCGAAGTACACAAGTGACCCGCACTGCACCGCTTGTGGCTCCGTTGACACATTCCATTTGCAGTGTCAACCTCAAGGAAAGTAGCTGATGGAAATGAGTGGAGATGCCTTGTAATCCAGCCTGCTAGACAGACGTCAAAAAGAAAATGAACTCCTTACATTTTGAAAATGGAAAAATGACTCTCCAGCGGTAAGATCTGTGCTGAGGAAACAATCCGATAGTAGGAACGAAAAACAAAGGAAATCAGATGGCAGGACGATTCTTACGGAAGGGGCCCTGATGCGTAGGAATGAACATCAGCGCATTTCTGATGGCATTTGAAGGACAAGTAGATTTAAAGGATGAAATCAAATAAAGTCTTGAGGACCAGACAGATCAAGAAAGCTGAATAATGAATGCGACCTGCTGCCCGAGCTCAGTTTATTGAAGTGTGGAGGAGTGTCCCTCAATGGGCTTGTGCGAATTAGAAAGGTATGAGTTGGTTGGCTTATCTGCGTTCGGCATGTTTGCTTTATCTCCATTGACTGGTGACTTACCAGTCCGAGATGGTCGGCGCATCCGCGATCGCACTGATCGCAGTGCAACGTGGTCACATCACAGCGACCTATGACATCAACGGTCGCCTCCCTTTTGAAATCATGGTCGCGAAGCTGTTACTTATGGAGTTGTTGAACGCCCGTGTGGATCACACTCACAACCGTATCGAAAATCACACAATTTTTCGTGGTCCTTTACGATCACACGTTTATTAATGATGATACTCGTCCTTCTTCATGCGTGGCTTTTTACAGTGTTCAAATAACAATTTTTAAGACTTGATAGGATTCATTAATGACTTTGTTGCCCATGTCTCTACTTTGATAGACGCAGTCTCCATGTGAATGAAACCAGCGCAAATTGACAAACTTTCAGCATACATGTGTTAATATCATTTCAACTCTCTACAGGGATCAGAAAGCATCCTACGTATGTCTGACTAGAGAGTTGTGTTCCTTGACCATCAGTTCTAGGTATAGATTGTCAGGCTCTCCTTGATTGATTGAGCTTCATCCAAAGATCCGATGCTCACCAAGGATAACTTGGATTTAAATTAACACACGCAAAAGCGGTGGAAACCAAAACCGATCTCTTCACGGACATTTATGTTTCCATCTGTTCCATTCACGGCCTTTTGCACGGGTGAATCGATACTGACTTCTGATGTATTCATACCGAATGACCTTTGATTTTAATAATTAAAAAAACAATAGAAAATTGTGTGCAGTCTTAAGCTCGTTTGTACATTGTGAAGCTCCACTTCATGCAGGCGTCTAATGTTTTGTCATCGACTGACAATAATTGTATTCTGAACACGCAGCCACATTTGTTTGGCTTTTTTAACAGATTTGTCCCCAGTAAGCTTACAGTGAAAACAGCCGCTAGTTTGAGCCCGACTACCACAGGTGTTCCTGTCTAGGTTTGTGTAAGTGATCACTTTATACTGTAAAAGCTAAAAACTAGCTAGATCGATCACTACGGCTAACTAGATGTTTCTACTGTGCACACGGATTAGCGCATCCAGTTTCAATCTACAAACGTATCACGTTGACTTACAGTATGAACAGTAGCATCCGATTATCCTTTGAGTTGGTTTATCCAGGATTAGTGATTCGTCTCGGTAAGCTTGAGCGGTAGGGTAACAACCTGTAACTTCACGTGATAATACTGATCGTGAACATATCGGGGTTGACAGTTAGGGAATTTTAATTCGATTTACGCCCAAACTATTTCTGGTATACTCTTAAATAATCTCTCAACAGACACTTTACCTGATCACACGAGACCATGTCCAACAGCCGTTTCCTTAGGCAATAGTGCAGGAAATACAATTGGAAGAGTTGTTTCTCTACTCCGGTAACCTCGTTTGAGACGTTAGATTAGAAACCCATGAGCTGTATCCAGTGTTCGTGAACCGCGGGCTCTCGCAATCACGCAGGTTAGAATAATCGTGTGATGTGCGCCAGCAGCCGGTCTTTCGCGCAAGATAATCCTGGGCTGGATGAATTTTAGATTTACGTATCTTTCTTCAATAAGTGTTTGTTTCAAGTGACTAGTCCCCATTGTGTTATCGTGTCTGTCGAACCAGAGAGACGTCTTCCCCTCTCTCCGACCTCACCTCGCTCGTGTAGCTGGCAGGCCATTGTGTGTTGTCTTCACCGATTTTATCGGCGGCTCAACCAACCAACCTTGCTGAGCGTTGCGTTCGCTTCTCTCTCTCGGGTCTGTCTACCTCACAAATGCAAGATAGTTTTGCGTACGGGGCACATGACTGTGTGTCTATCTCACGACCCCTGGTTCACGCATCCTGTCCACCAATGTGCGCATTGATCCGCACGTGCGTTGATCTCGCGTGTCCGTCTGTCGATCGCGTATGCCGATAGCATCCTTTTGGTTGTCTGTCTGTTTACTCTCGGCATCACATAGGCTTTCTCGCTCTGTTTTGTGTGTGTGCGCGCGCGCGCGCTTGCGTCGTGTCGTCTCTTATTTGCGATTTTTTTGAGTTTCTAGAGTCCTAAGCAAGCAAATCAACCTATCAAAAGGACAGTTTTGTGGCTGTGTTGTCGAGCTTGCGTTTAATCGATCTATGTACTGCACATATGATCTGTTGTCAGGTTTTAAAACGATTGGCACTGCATTGCGTGATTCTGAAACGTAGCCGTATATAAAGTTACGGAAGAGGTTAAATTTTTACTGCTCCTGACTTCGGTTCTGTTTGGACCAATGTCAGTCAACATGCCTATATGCAGCAGATATTTTCTCAGCTAAGCCACAAAATCGTACCGGCATTTGGGAAATATCATTTGATGTCGATTACTCATCCACCCTACCGTGTCGCGAAAACCACCAACTTGTCTCGGTGCCTCAGTCCGTCGTGTATCTGGATGAACATGATCAACCGATAGAGTGACCGTGTCAGTGATCGGCTAGGTAGGTGCACATCACATTGAATGAATATGACGGTGATGACATGCTGTAGATTTGTTTTGAAGAAGCACCCGAATCACAATGAATATCGCATTATATGATACTGTTGATAATAAACAGACGCGAGTAACATTTACGGTTGCGAGTTAGAACCAACAGCGATGTTGAGTAGCGCACATTATGCACTCCCATTTTGAGAGCGACACATTACTGTCGAAGTAGATTTCGTGTATACTCAAAGGAAAGGTGGACCATCTTTTGTTCTGTCAATATAGTCTATCTAACGGTGGCTAAATTTGCCGGTATATATTTTGAGAGACCACACGGTTACTTTGGTAGTCTGACGTTTCATATCGATTATTTCTAACTGGTTTCCGAGGGTCGATCTGCGCGTAAGAACATGTTTTTCACAATCACAGAAGCCATTTTTTCACATATACGATCATCCTAAGCATTGGCTGTTGCTTTCGTAATTACCCCCCCCCTTTCGCCTTCTTTTTCTCATCATTGTGATCGAGGTACCGTGTTATTCAACGCCTCACCTTGTGAAAACTTTATGAGTTAAACACTCAAATTGTACTGATAACCTTTCACCGAAGTTCTCCACTAGACTCACTACGTGTCCGTAACCGACCCCTAGAACAGCAACGCGATCACCTTGGTGTAGCCAACACTTAGCACGATTGTTACTGAAACTTTGATTGTCTTACACATTAGCTTATCGTTCAACTCTGTTGCAAAATAATCACACTGAAGCGTCACGAAACTTGATGTACTAGTCAGCCATGAATATCAAATGGCGCAGATTTGAGAACAAGATCGCGTGAACTAACTAGCTATCTGTTAGTAAATGAACAAGTAACAACTGGTTGAACACAATTGGAGACTACTTTATAATGAGCCCGTTGGCACGCAGTGGACTGTGACGTTAGGCGTAGTGTGTACCTAACGTTTTAACTGACACGTGAACATAAAACAATGGTAATGAGAGTGTGTGTTTGTTATAGCAGGTTGCCGACGATTCAGAGTTCAGTAATGTTTTGGAGAGACTAGTAAGAAGAGAGATACAAGATATGCAATTTGAAAAAGTCGAACCTACATTCTGAGATCTGAAGCCACCTGCACTCACCTCATCATAAACGCAACTCCTTGTCGCACGTGTACTTTAGGTATATAAGAGAAGAAAATTATCCCGTTATAATGAGAGCTGTAAGACCGGGAGAATAATCCATTACAGAGATCATTTATGACGAATATTGCTATTGACCCGTGATTCATCCGTTACCTTTTGTTTTGTCAGACGTACATGTGTTGGGATGGTGCTGGTTTGTCCATTCGTGGGTTTGTATTAGAGACAAAAAAGCTAAGAGTTCATGCATTTCCGTCTCTTTGCTGATCAAGAAGTAACATTTGTTTGACAGTTGATTATCGTAATGAAAATACTGATAAAGAAAGAGAATGGAATGTGATGAAATACGTTTACGTACAGCATACCAACATATTGTGGCAACCAGCAAGCATACACGGACAATAATGAAAAGGAAATTTAATTACCTACAGACATGCGGTAAGAAAATGCATACCGGGTGGTCTGTTATGATGCAACTTAATGGTAGCCAAGTGAACTGTAACTGTTGCTCAAATAGAGTTTTGAACTTCTCACTTGAGTTGGCTATGGCCACAAAATTATGCAATACGTTCCAATGTTGGTAGACTTGCCTGTGCGATAGTCCGTCCATATGAATTCCAAATTTGGCAGAATGATCCCCTAGTCGTTCATACCTGGCTCATAAGAGAATACCTGTTAGTGGATGACCAGGTGTGTGTACTTATACAAGTTAGGATTTAGTCTCCTCGTGTTGAATTAACGCATTTGGCCTAGTGTACAAGTTCATACTGAAACGCATGACCCTCGGTAGTCCGCTTCCAGGCGCTCTTAGTAAGAGCTGCTTTTTCCTGTACGGGTGATAATCCCGTTTTCTTATACAAAGGCCAGTTAACGAGATATGTTACTTAAAAGACTTGAGGAAGTAATCGGCGATACATACTTAGTAGAATGTTCATTCTTATGCTTTATCTGTCAGTTTTACTGGCAAGTGTAGGTTTAGTGGCGTTGGTTGTTAAGTAGTTTTTTATGGACCAGCAGATTTAAACTCGCGTGTTATCTGCATTTGCAACGTCAACGATTTGACAGTGTTTGTCATTGACGTTTCATCATCATCATCATCACAGCCATGAGCCTGACCAAAAGGTACTGTGGATCGGGCCGCCGTTCACCTCAACAGTGACGTGGAATATCCTAGAAGAAAACATTACTAAGAAGGTTGGACATTATGAAAAGAAGACTAAGCGGGTCGGCGAACAGCCACATTGTCCACGCGATCAGTCCACTTAATGTGGGCTAATTGGCGGAGACAACGATAGTCAAACACAGCAAACCTGTTGATATCTTCCTTGTGAACAGGCCACGTTTCCAAACCATAAAGAATAATGGAACGCACACAGGCATTGTATACACTTCCTTTCAGAGACAATCGGACGTCTTTCCGATGCCACAGATGACGCAGTTTGGTAAAGGTGACTCGTGCCTTTGCTATCCTCGCTGATATCTCATCAGCGCGTTTACGTTAAATCTACGTCCTGCAGGATAAACCTTAAAGTACTTGAGAATTTGTCTCAGTAAGCTACAATTGCTCAGTTTTCATTGGAAACCGATGTGGTCTATTTTATCGAAAGCTCTAAAGAAGTCTCGGATGACAGTATCAATGTACATTCCTTCATCCGTTACATTGGTCCATAATTCACGTACAGTCAGTAATTTTGAGCACGCGCGTGTCCACCTTCGAAACTACTGAAGATAAAGCTACTGGCTGATAATTCGCCAAGTCATTTCCATACCTGTCTTCGTAGGTAGGACTGATTGTGAGTTCTTCGTACATCTTTGACATAAGACCACTTGCAGTTCAGCCAACTCTGTTGCACATTTTTTTAATCCAACTCAAATCCGGACACAGCAACCGAATTGACAGGTTTTTCTCGTACAGCTCGCCATAGTGACATTGAGTATTTGATCATTTCAATCCGGTAATGTCCTAATATCTTAATGGACACTGTGTGAACAATCATATGCACTTATTTAGTATCTATTCGGAGTGTCGGCGGTTTCCACACCTATGTTAGTAAATTTATGTTTTTGGATTTGGGAACTATCCACCATGCACTCCACGTGTGTTACTACCTCACGCTGAATTCACAGGCAAGACGCTACTGGTATTCACATCTGTCCTCTCATATAGCAACTATGGTGCAGTTGTACAGCTGAATACCTTATCATGCAACATCGCTCTATCCTATTTGGTACTAGTTCCAAGCTGTACTCATCGGTGTTTGAGCCGCTTTTTAGGCATCTCACCTTTATACAGAGTCCAGGACGCTTATCTGGAACATGTTTAATGACATCGAAGGGCGCGTCAACGATTATTTGCCAGTAAACATTCAGATTGGGTTCGGCATGATGATACTTTCTTTATATGCCGTTCAGGGCCGAACCTTTTCCCTACTACAGCGAATGTATTGCTGTAGTGATGGCCTACTGTATGTAACAGACATGTGTTATGCAACGATGGGACGGAAAGTAAGTTTCCAGAACAGTCAAAATATAGTGAACGGTAAGGTGGTTTGATGTATCAGGAAAACTCAACATGGGCGTCACGATGATTCTTCGTCATATCCGACAGTATAGCTGTCCAAAAGATACTCTTTGCTCAGTAAACTCCATCCAGGAACGGGGGAACTGCAGAAGCAAACTTTGTGATCAAGGTTTTCTTGACCCGACCTCAGATAATATAGTAAACCGTCGCATTCAACTTAGCGTAGTTGATGCAAACAGAGCACGAAGTGAGAAACGGTACAGTGCTATGGTATGATTTATCTAAGCTAGTGGAACTTGTGGAACGAAACTGTTACATTTAATGATCTTCAAAGTCTGCATGTTCTAAGGCATGTTGGTTGACCTTGTTTTTTCTAATTCGTTTGTTCTATCACACCCCGCTACTGCTCCTGAGGTGTTTGTGGTCGATGAAACATATTCTGTAAATCACCTCCATGCGGATTGATCCAGTTTTATGGTTCCACTAAAGAGGTTTTCTGCACCGTCGCCTTATTCACTGAACCCATCAGCCGCGTTGGCGTACATCCTTCTGGCTTAGATTGCATAAGTTGTGGTCCCACCGAACCTTTCACTAACACCGGCGCAAATCTCAATGTAAGCTTCTCAGTTCTTTCTGATAATTCACCAAGAGCGAGAGCAGGCGCGTACACTCATTAGTGTAACATCCATATAATACACTTTGCAGGTGTATCTACCATACCAAATAGATGAACTGAAGCATGTAATTCATCGAAACAGTTTCTCAACTACCCATGAAACAACACATTAAGAAAATGTTCTGTGTATACTCAAAATCGGGAGGGTTGCTTTCCGGTGCATTTCCATTCCCCTGCCCCTTAGTCAATCAGAACGTTCTCAAAAATGCGAACTGGAATCTAAAAAGGGAGACGGTTACTCATGTCGAATCCCACTGCTAAGAGTCCTTAAAGTTGGTCATAACCTGAAAGAATTCCTAACCCTATCTGACAATAGATGGTTCCTAGGACTTCTCAGGCATACCCTTTTACGTTAGATAGACTTAGTAGCAGTGGGATCAAAAGTTTTCTTGATACCTAAGACTAGAATTGTTATTGTCCTTCAGTTGTTGATGTGTATTGAAAATCGTTTGTTACTATGTGGTACATAAGGTCATTTGTGACTGACTGAATGTTGTCACCCTGTTAAAACCGCAGTGATCAGTCAAAGCGACCCATACATCAACCGGTGACCACGTGATTGACGGTCGATTTCACATTTACTGTTGTGTTACCTAAAGCTTCAAATGCGTATGTTTAAAAGTGATGCCCCTGAACTTGAATCTCCTCGTCTAATTCACTTGATCATTTTACTGTTGATCAGACCGCGTTTGCTAATCGCTGTCACGTGACCTAGGTAGCTTTGACAGGTACGTCGAGCATAAACTGTTTCTGGCAACCAAGTTTCTTATCGTCGAGCTTACTTTTTTTTGCTTGTTTTCTGCTTCCACAGTCACTTGTGTGTGCAGCATTGTATTTGTCTTGATAACGACTGGAATTTCGTTGATCTAATCGATATTGTGATGCATACTTACCAGTCTTTGTCTACCCATACCTCCCCCCCCCAAACAGCGTTCTCACTTTGGCTAACAAGTGTTTGAACACCTCGTTTCGGTATCTGGTCCATGCGCATGGCCTAGTCAAACGTATTTGCGCAAATCTACATGACGCCCACAAGGATTATGTGAGTATATGCATATGTGCATTTGTAGTTACATTCGCGCAACCCACCAGGCAATCAGTTGCGTCCTGCTTTCCGAGGGCTATTTGTTTTAGGTTTATTTCATGAGCTGGACTGATTTCTTGTGAGAGCACTTGTTGAGGTCACGCATTCTTAATACGACAGATTCAGCGTTCATCAGAATGCTTTGATGGACTTAACTTGACGACTTTAAATGCTTCAGTGACATCTACGCGATGGTTAGTGTCGATCAGGTGTGCGACGATAGTGTTTGTGGTCGATTTTCGACAATCGGCCTTAATTCACGCCAGGGGATTTTATTTAATCCTTTTCTACAAGCGTTTATCCGTACAACCGATACATACTGCTCTACAACAGCAGTATGGAAAGAGATAAACGAACACTGTTTGATCGTAAACCTACTGCATACCCTTCAGGTTCAACCTTGACATTGACAATGTTGTAAAGCTTTTGCCGGAAGGGTACGTCTGCCGTCTTGATAGGTACGACGGTTAGGTTATCGCTGTGCAGTATCTCGAGCCACATAAACACATTTCTTTTCATCCTTGGGTATTGTCTCGTGTCGAATTTCGTTCGAAATGATTATTTGTTCTGGATAGCCACGTTCTTAATTGTTTGCAGTACTTGTTCCACTACGTCATGTTTCATGACGCGCTCTAACAAAACTGCTGTAATTATGTTAGCTTGAAAAGGATCCCTCGAATCTATGGTCCATTATTTATTTTACAAATAGGGTGTTCGTTGCTCTTGTGAGCTGGTTAACCAATTCAGTCACGATTGTGTATTAATGAAGTCAATTTCTCACTATGGGACTGTTGGCTTGGATGTATACGTTACGTGCATTGCTTACCAGAGTGATTCACTATCTTTCTTAAGAATAACTCGCGTGTTACACAGCAAAATGCTTACTACACACGAATTGTTAACCACACACAAACTGTCAAGTCATCTTGATCAGTTAACCATCCTCAGTTCAATGCTGTAGTTGTTAGCTTCAAAGTAGGCTTTACTGCTACCACGCTGCTACAAACCTATCGTCTGTGTGATCGGTCAAACTTCAACTCATACTGCTTTTCATGTTCTCTGGTAAGAGGTTATAATGAGATGTGGCTCTGACCTAATGCCTATTAAATGCATCTATTCTGTGTATTATGTGTCAGTGCATCAGTTGGTCACGATTTAGTTACCCCAATTGGTTGGGAAGAATACTATTTTACAATACGCATAAATCAATACAACCGCCTAATTTCAATTGCGTTGTCGGATTTTTTAGATTGTTTTGTATAGTTTGCTTTTTCTAAATAGCCAGCCTTTGTTGGACTGCATTGTCGTAACATGTTCTTCTGTACATACTCACACGATGCAAAAACGCGTAAATCGTTTGTTTCAAAATCTGACACACAAGGTGAACGCTCGTCCGATCAGCTCATTAGAGGTACGATCACCCGTGAACAAATGAGGATCTCAAATATCGTGCTCCCGCATTGATCGATAGAATTAAAATGTATAATTACTGATACCCACTGCCTCTTATGCGTTTTCACAGTAATTTAGATCAACTGTATGCAAACTTGGGGATTGTTTTCTGAAGACAATGTGGTTTCCGGTGGTGTGGATCATGGTTATAAAGATGTCTCGCTGTCATCATCAGTTTGCTCAAGGATATTTGACCGTTGAAATTTCATGTTCATTATTATTCACTATTGTCAGCGACTGCTCCTCAGTGCCCTGCATCTCACACGGATTTGTCTACGTACAAGTCTAAAGACAGTTCACGAATTTTCTTTTTTTTCATGCACATGTTTTTTACTTTTACGTAGACCTTGGCACTCACATCCGCTGGCCTATTCTTCATCCTGTCACGTGACCGAGACCCGAATGTGTTCGACGCGGATTCACTACCCGTTATGATCAAATTGCTTCATGCCCCCGATTGTAAGTTCTACTCGGTCACTGTCTTCATTTGTTATCCGATTTCTTGTCCAGTCCCTGTTCACGCAAATCATCTTCTCACGATTAGGGCTTCTATTGTATTGCATAGTGTCCAACACTGTCTACAGGACTTATTTTCTTTTGATTTTATTCCAAGGGCCAAACGTTCAGAGAAGCAAAATGCTCTAGTTGAACACCACATTTTTTTCTGTCTGTAACCTAGAACTGTTTAATTTTCCTTATGGTTGTGTGACAGTTAAGCATTAGTGTTAACCAAGACCACATTGTTGTCCACAATTATGATATTTAGTGTGTTACATATTTCGGCTATTATCAGCTAATTATTTCGGAGGACAATAAATCTTTGAGCGTATGTAGGAGAGCACGATGAGTCAGCAACAACCGTTCATCTCATTGGTCTGCTGACTCAAACCTATCAGACTTATTCTGTTTACTTGTAAGCAAATTTGCTAGACATCAACGGTTGTACTAACCTATCAACATTCGGGTCACTATACGTATCTAGTTATCCTTTCAGGGTCCGATCCAAGCAACAAACTTGGTGATCGACAGTGACCAGTCCTGTACGTTTCTTTCTGAAGATGTTGCATACCTGATAAGTATTCATCCATAGCAGACATACCATTTAGACGTCCCGAAGTACAGCATAAACGGACGGCAGTTCTCTTTATGCCTCCCTCTTCTGTTGGTCTTTATTGAAGGAAATTTGTCTTTCTCTACAGTGCACCATTTTAGAAGTTGCCCCTTTCCATCTAAACTGCTTAGCTGTTCACTCGCAATTCCCGTCCAATTCCCTTCTCAGTCTCACGATTTCTTGTTTTTATCCCTTGTACGTTGTGCTCGCGTGACATATACCTCTGTTACTTAAATGTGATTATTTAGTGAATAGAGTATACTTTCGATTATTTATAGCCCATAAGCGGTCGTCATGTGAGTAGGACATCACTAAACCTACTTGTTCCTACTGGACTGTTGACAAACGAAACCAAACTACGTCGACCACTTTTTCTAGTCTTGATCCCAATGAGACGAAAACTATTGATGCGTCATCATTGTGTGCTATATTGGTCTCGTATTTTTGGTCTGGTCTACGTAGTCAGTAGCGCCATCTGTCCAACAGACACTCCTCTCTGAATGTCTCTTTCAACAATATCTTGTTTTGTGTTGCGGCTAAGGGTGGCTTCAGTCACAGTAACACTTCGTCAGGCCCACACTCGTACAGTAAACTCTCTACAGCTACCACTTCGGAATCTGTAAGATCGTCTGACGGACAGCTATGGAGCATGCAAGCAATATCAGATCAAAGGGGTTTGGGGTGTAATATATATATATATATAACAAATATTTATTTTGTTTATTGTTCTTCTCACGGTCTGCTTAAGTCCGTCTACAAATTGTAAGGTCACTGACAACTTTAAAAAGTAACTTCGGACTACTGTTATCATTCAGATGATACAACTAGAGCCAAGATTTGCCCGCTTTAACATCTCTGATCGATACGCATTCTTTAGCATCCGTTTCTTCGTCGATTTCTGCTGTTTTCTATCCTTTCTGATAGGCACTAATACATCCCTTAGTGTTGTACAAGATGCGCATTCTTTACAAAGGAACTGAAAATTTATAATTTGTGTAGTGCTTCAGCTCCAGACCTGAAGGTGTGGACAATCTAGAGAGCGTCGCCCGAAATATTTCCGCTACCGCTAAAAATTGGACTATTTCTTCCCATTTTTATCAGAATCCATAGTTCGAAATATGGTCTTATGGTAGAGACAGAAATTCCGCCATCTACGGACTTACTTATTCCCATACGATGGGTGTAAATTTGAATGATCTTTTGCGCGTATTGGAATGAGTCGCTTCCAGTTTCTCACTGAGTTTAAGATGTGACCTATGTTTGGTCATTGCCTATCGTTCCCTCAACTCATGATGTTGGTTCACTGTGCATAGCCAGTTTGCGGCCTGGTCAGCATTCATCGTTACAGAATGATTCGTCTGATGATAATTAACCATACTTTCTTAGTTGGTTTGAACGGGTTCCATCTGTCGGTTTGGAAACGTCTGTTTCAGATCCAATCTCATTTCGAACGCTAAGAAGTTTCATCCATACTGCTGAAATCACTTCCGATGCCTGCCAGTCGACAAAACAAAATGTTTGGAATTTGATTACCGTAGGTTCTGGATGCCAAACAATTGGTCATTGCGAAATGAAGTAGCACAGTAGACACTTTGCAGACCTGATCGTGAGTTATCGCTGTTGAAGAATGTCTATTTTTAGAAGAAGTCGTGGTAAAGTATGCACGATTTAAGAACACTGAATGACATTTTCAAGTTGTTTCATTAAAACAATCTCTTTTGCACAACCATATAATTCGTTCACTAAAACGAGAGAGTAATCGATAAATTTGCAATAGAATGCCTCGATTCCAAACCGTAAGACATCCCCTTAAGCTTGTCACATGAGACCCATACTCTATGGCCGAATTTGATTTCATCTTATGATCCACCGTTGTTAGCAGTCAATTCCCTACGCGTATATTCTCCTTTAAGGGACGTGGACTATCATGCGGATTAAAAAATGTCCGTTTTTTTACATAACCTGAATGTACACAACCATCCGGGTTTTGGAAAGACTCGATTTATGTTTCTCTCATGTCACAACTGCATAAACATTACAAGACTGTTTGCATTTCTTCTTTTATGACACCTGCATAAAACCCCACTCATTGTGTATTCTGATTTTCTGAGTTCACTGGAGTGGCACATACAGTCGCTAACCGTTCACTCAACTGTGGTATGTGAGACAGTTTCAGTCGAGTCTGTCCGAAACTCAGATCAGTGTGTGAAAGCCGCGCGTCCTGATGCGTTCACTTTATGTTCGGAGTCTAGATTTTTTTTTCAAAGCGTGTGTTTCGAGTCGCGTTATATATTCCTGGATGACATTCTTGAACGTTCTTTTTCAACGGGCATTTCATCCGCGCACCAAATGAGCTTTCCATGGTTTCTTGCTGACCTACGAGGAGAGGGGAGCCTGATACCAAGACTAGCCATTTGACAGGCCATTGTCGTTCGGCCGGTAATGTGATAGTTTGTTGGGAGTTACGATACGGGACGCGTGGTTTGGGATCTAGACCGTCATATTTAGACACTGCTGTTCATATCGAACTGAAATCAATCAAGGCAAACGGACTCGCCCAGTGTAAACGGATAAGTTGTCTGTATGGGAATTGTCTCGAGCATCAACGTAAGCCCGTAATCACATCGCTTTATGTAGCGAGGTCAAGTCATGATCCGAGTCCTCCTTCTCCCTCTTCATAATCCCATCTCAGACCGTTCAATATTCAACTCAGTCCTATTCCTGATAATGGTTCTGACGGATATGCACTAGTTTACCTCTGAACATAAGCACACAGATGTGGGATGAACTACGCTACATGCTGATTCTAGGGTTAGACCATCCGAATCTGTCTGCAAACAGTTGGTCCCAGTAACCACCGGCGCGGGGCAATGAAATCCGTAAGGAAGCTGACTTGCTAATGACGCCTTACTTTCACCTACATCTCGACTGTTTCTTTGCAAGGTGTAGGCACCTTGATGTTGTATGTTTGAGTATAGACGTAATTGTTTTATGTAGTTAGGTCCTTGCCCGTCTCCCTCTTTTTTCTCCTCTTTTTCTGTACAGGGTTTGGTTTTTCCCTCTTGGGTGTGTAGTAGTTAGGCATCAGTGTGAACCGCTGATCTATTGCTAGTTATGATGATGATATGATGATGGTGAGAAGTAACCACCGGCAAAATGGAAAAGAGAACAGCTAAGAAACTAAACTTGTCTGTGTTGGACGCTGACATTGTGTGTATCGGAAACGCCATAGTTTCGGATTTCCTCATCACTGACTCTGCTGTTTGCTTTGAAGGTGTGGGTCATTTTACGGACCAAATCCTTCTCGTGCAGCATGCGTTTCGAAGCTTACTGAATCCTGTAACTCCCCGGCATATGTCGTTGCTATTAGCTATGCTTGTTTCATGATACTGAATTGGCTTCTCGTCTGTTTTCAGATCTCTGCACTAACTATTCCGTCACACTCCAGTGATGCTTGCTAACCGTACTGCCAGTCCGAACAGCGACACGTCTAATCAGAGCAGGTTTCCAGCCAATGTTAGCTCAGGCTTCACTAATGATAGAATTGTCTTTGTGGTTGGGGGCCTCGACCTTAAACAAATGCCTTTACTTGCATGATGAATAGCTAAGCCAAGTACTTTATTCATCCCGGATCGGAATCAACTAGTCCATTTCTTGCAGGATAGTACTTGAACGCCAAGAACCAGACCACTGACGAGGACGCCAATTTTTTCTGGTTCCATCGACTTAATTACGCTCACTCGTCGTCGTTAATCCACGTTTGGTTCTTAGCGGCATGTGAACGGGACTACGTCATCACCATTGTTGCGTACACTTTGGTGTCATTTGATGTGCGCGATTGAACGCATAAATCCCCGACCAACGTTTAACCACAGGGGATGCTCATCCAGCGCATCATGTCTCCATCTGCCACCGGATTTTCCAAACGATTTGGTCAATAACCCAAATGCTGACACCCTCATCTGGTTGGCTAGTAAATCCCTGGAGTTATGATGCAGTTCGGATTGGATCAGATGACAGATGCACTGGACAGTGTTCACTTCAACCAGATGGCACGTAACGTCACGGTGTGATCTGTTGCAGATCCCTCTAAGAAAATATTCACTTACGCTGTGCCTGTAGCTGATCAACTCACATTAGCTTCCGACGCACCACAGTGGACTACCGTTGATCCGAAGCAGTTATTCGGCGCTGATCTCAAGACTCATCGGTGTGGTGTGATGGCCAATTGGGATATTGCTCACAGTAGCTAACCTGAATAGGCATAGGCCAGTTATTGTAGTATCGTAAATATCTGTGTATGAATTGATCGTCGGAATGATCATTCTAGCAAATTAAAACAGTGCATAAGTCACGGTTCTCTCAAGCTGGTCTCCTTTTAATTTGTTATACATTGTACACCGTTTGTATGACGGTTTTTTACTTACACAGTTACCTTTTTGGTTTCCTCAAACCCGTCGCCACTGTCCGAAAAATCGAAGGCTTCATTTTCGTTTTTATCCGCCACTCGAACTGAGACGTGCCTGTGACTGACAGCGCTGTCAGACGTTTGTTAGCTAACACCCTCCGTCTTTATCAAACTGTTTTCTCCGGCCAGTTAGTTTTTCCCTCTATTTTATCGTCATGAGCTCTTGGCGGTCTTGAACAGCAACAGTTTTGCTTAATGCAAAATGCGGCCTAGACAGTGCCAGAGTCAGATCGGTTACATAGGCGTAATCTACAGCACACGCCGTTCGTATATTCAACCGAACCGTCTTTTTGCTTGTTAAGTTCACTATTTATTTTGCGCAGGCTTCATGGATTAGTATAGAGCTTTCCGATTATTTGGCGCTCAAAGCTTGAAAAATCTGTCTACAATTCCCTAATTCGATTTACCGGGTGGATGCTTTTTAGTGTTTCATGAACACTTATTTGCTGAACACTGATTCAATATTTCAGTCTGTCGTTCGCTTCGCTCTGCCAAATGAGTGTGTGAATTTGAGGTTTACCCCCTACAAACCGGGACCAATCCTCTACTCAGCTGGTGCTCTCTAGTCCGAATGCCAACTAAATCAAAACCAGCGCACGAACCAAAACAACACTGTTCGCCATCCAATTTATCTCTTGATTTTGGAGGTTTTTTAATTTTCAAATTGCACCACAAAGCCAAAGCTAGCTCTCATCAAGGTTCACAGGGCGCATATAAAATACTCTGAGTAAACCTCAAGCGTTTGCGACCACGACCTCGTTCAACAAAATCAATAGGCTCCGAACGAAGTTGATAAGGTCAAGAGTAAACTGAGTCATGCGAAGAAATCAGAACAAACGTGGTATCACCCTGCAAGAAACATCTTCCGAGGTGCGCAGTTTTTTTTCTTTTGGAGAGTAGTGCGTGCCAGTCCCATGAAATCCGTTCGACTTAGTGACCACACAGTGAGTACATAACGTTACTCAAAACCTCCAGTTACAACAAACTCATGATCAATATTGATGTCTCATCAAAATCGTTCTCAATATTTCTTAAATACAATCTTTCTTCCAAACGGCAGTGTACTGCCGCGTAATCTTAGCTTGAAGTTTGTTGTGATCACTACAAACCTATGAACAATAATGCCATTTTCACGCTGTTCGAATCGAAGGCTTGGAAGGAAAAAGACGAACTGGTCATCCGTTTTTGACGTGCAACAGTGCGATCACGCACGTGTTAGATTGTTGTTGGATTGCCCAGGTGTAGACTGGGACCAAGCAAGGATTTCTGAAACCGAGGCTCTCTCGACTAACAGAACAATAGTATAACCGCAGTCCTATCTGAGTTTAGGAACTAATCATGTGAAAATTCTGTCTTAACGAGTACCGTTCTTTTAGTAATTCATTTGAGAAAATCCGAAAAGTGGATCAATTGTAGTTTTCTTCTATTTTTCAATAGAACCTACTAACTGTCATTTAATTCAATAATTCCAAGTGCCCTGATTTCAAGCGATGTCCCTAATATCTGCCAAACACTTACGTTTACAGAAGGCCCGTACATCTCGACGATCTTTCGATGACCGCTGTTTTGAGATGGTCCAGAGACCAAAAATGCTGCTCTGTTGACTCTGGATTAGATTCTCTGATCGAGCGTAGATTACATATTAGCGTATCATGGCGTTCCGTGAAGATTGTCCGGGACTGAATTTACCGATCCACATTGAAACCAGCGCATAAACAAATTTGGTTTGGTTCGATATAATTGTTGCAGTGTTTCTTTCTGAAGAGATCAGGTCTATTCTGAGCTTCAACCCACGTTCGCCACGTTGTTATGCGAAAACACTTTCCTTAATGGAGCTACATATTGTAAACAATTGTAGTGCTTCGTAAAAGTATTTTTGGATATTTCCACTTCAGAGACGAACATTGCAGTTCCGCATTGTTCTGATAAAACAAATTTCAGATTTTCATTGGGCATCCTGGCTGAATGCCGGGTTCTTGTCTAAACACAGAGATTATTAATAGATGGGGCGATTATTCTCAGTCCAGTAAACAACAAATGCAGTCGATTTACTGGATTCGTCCGATCTTTTCAGGCGAGTTACGCTCGTTTCGTTTCCGTCCTTGTTACTGTTGTGTTTATTTCGTCTGCTGTCTGACGATTGGCATGCGTCCCATGAACTGCTAGACTGTTTAATGGAACCTGTGTGTGTATGTATTTGCGCGCTCACATGTGCACACACACACATACACAGAAAGAGAGACTTGTGATGGTTGTTTCTTTGTCTGGACCCGTAAACAAATAATCCTCCCTACCCTTATGTTCTCACTGACATTCTGCTTTACTACTATTGCTGCTGCTAACTGCCCTCTCAACAATAAATTTCCGCGGAATAACAAGGCGGGAATATGTCTATCATTGTTTGATGTCTTCGTATTTACTGGTCCGTTCGCAGGTGCATTTTTCTCACTTAATTCTTCGGTTAACCATGCTCAAACGGTGTATGGACACCTATACGTGACCAGAATTTCCGACCAAATTCGTTATCACCATTCCCGTTGCATGGCATGCACACAAGCCGGTTTTAAGAATCGATCTGTGTAACTGATTTAGCCAAACAAGTTGAGTAATCACTTTTGACCTTCCAGTGACTGTTATTCAATCTTCCTGAGCTTTTATTGTTTCCATGTCTTCATGATCAGAAAAGTTTCGATGTTAGTCGGATTTTACGTCATGGGTTCGAACTTGGGTTTCTGTCTCCAGTTAGATAACCTGAGAATTTTCAGTTCACAGTAGACCCATAAGACAGCGACATTAATAGTGACCACCATTGTTTTGGATGTGTCGAAAGAAAATTTAGTCCATCAGTCTCGATAAACGCAGCCCATCGCATGTCTTCATTTTACCCTGACCAGATACACAAGCGTTCAAAAATTATGGTATAACGTAATATTCCTTTAGAATCTAGCCGAGTACCGCGAAGTGACAATTTGTCATCAATTTTGTTAAACAGTGAGAGAACTTTGTAGGCCAGAATCTAAATAATTCCTTTGTTGAGTGTCTTATAGCCTTGGTGATTGTAGGTAATCTGTCGAGAAAGGAGCAGTCTCATTCCATCCAACTTCGTGCACATTTGTTGATAATCGGCGCTCAAGTGAACATCGTGGACTCCGAGCAATTTGTGTGTCGTCGCTCAAGGTTCATTTTTTGATCTCTCGCATTCTCAGTTCATCTCATTCTGTCGTCACTTTACAAAGGTTCTAAGGCTGCTCGCGAACGTTTCTCAGGCCACAACACTACGTTTGGTAGCATTGTTACAGAGGGAGAGGGAGAGAGATGCCGCTTCATGTTCTCAACGTGTCATCAACTCTTGATCTTTTCTGTGACTATTTTTTCATTCATTCATTTTCAATAAAGCTATCCATCTTTTAATATCCATAAATACATCTGCACATCAAGCTACCTTCCTCCAAGCATGTTAGTTTTTTTTATAGATAACATGAGCTTCGGTCTTCATAGCGCTTGTTGTCACCACATGAAATGTATATCCATCCGACTCTTCATTTCATATTTCCGATTACTTTATCGATCTAACTGGCGTGGTACTGTTCGAAACCGTTCTCAAGGTGTTATTTAAGCTGCTGGAATTAGACAACAGTTCTGTATTGTCACTACGGTGATCACAGAAGTTCTCCATACGGCATATGTCCAAAACGGAGAAGGTAGCGATTGTGGCATTTCACTTTAAGTTGTTCGGTCAGCCTCGTGGAATGAGGCTCGACGTAATCCTCTTACAGTCGGCATTGATTCACTCCAAGGGTTAGAGGTAACTGACGGGATTCCATTGTATCAAGGGGGTTCCTTTCAGTGCCGAAATATCACCGATTCACTCATCAAAGTCACCCACTTCCCTGTCCATACATGTGTAAAACATACTTCTCTTTCAGTGCTGGGATATTTGAGCTTGTTAGCGGACTAGTGTTTCCCTGCTATCCGTAATCTGAGTTTTTTTACGATGCCTCAAGATGCACTAGTCTCCACATTCATGGAACGAATTCAGCTCAGCAATAGTTGATGGTCATTTATCGAAACGTCGACTGTCCTTGTTACTGAACATTGTTCATTGATTTGTATTCTGCACCCACCGCTGGTCTAACTTCGAATCACATAAACGGCGATGTTCGCCCCTCAGTTATGTCAGGTTACTAATGCGCGCATTCCCGCCAGTGTTTCACGTCAGTGGCTAATTGGTTTCGGTTTTCAAGGCAACTTTCATACTGTTCGTCTACTTCTTTTTTTGTCTGCCTATCCAATTACTGCCCTTTGTAGAACGATTCGGGAGCATTCATCCATCAACTCACGCACCTGTTCTAATTTAATTGTACCACACCTCTGTTCCCCACATAGCCATCACCGTTGAAGTCGGAGCAGGTGGCAATTCTCAGCTAGCCTCCCGAGCAAACAAAGAAGCGGAACGTGTGCGAACGCGTGTTCGTCAACTCCTAGAAGGTTTGCAACGTCAGCAAAGCAGTCGCCACGGGACTTGTGCAGGTCAAAATCAGTCTTCCGGTGGCAACGGGGTAACTAGTAACTCAACTATGAAGCGGCCGGTGCTAATCAGCAGCGCTTCTGCGCCTGCCTCATTGACCTCCGCATCGTTGACAGCGGGCACAGCTGGGTTGAATACACGGCATTTGCAAATGACTCGTCAGTTAACGGTTAGTTTGTTGACAATAGTTTATATGTACATCCCTTGTTAATTGTGTATGAGCAACTCCTTCATCCATTTTATTACAGGTTTTCTACCAGCAACTAGTGACACAATGGTACTGATGTCTACTTTATAATCCACAGCAACGATATTCATTACTCTTTAAAAGGATCGCGTTCTGTTCAACTTTTGCTTCATGGAACCCACTGTCAATCTAGAAGCGCACACATGTCATCAGGGGCATTGAAGACAGACATGGAACTTCAATAACTACGCATTCGGGTTTCATCTAATCTACGGCTACACAACTGCTCATCAATTTGAGTGTAGTGAGGTAATGACAGACCACCATTGTTTCGGATCACCGATTCAGCAGACAAGTTTGGTAACTACTTGCTCGTGAAAGAGCAGTTCAGCTAACTGCTGACTGGTTACTCGGCAGCCGAGTTAAGTTAACCTGCTTGCACAACTCTCTGGTCTCATCGGTGCTCAGCTGCTTGCTCCCAGTTTTTGGATTGCCCATTCGTTTTGAGTAACTTTGTTAATGTTTGCATGCTCCATGCGTTCGTCGATTGCAATTTTCACGTCTCATGGTAGATTAACCTTCTCCTCGAATTAAATTCAAGGAAAGATGTTTAGTCCAATCTAGTTGTGTGTATACGTGGACGCGTTCTAGTCAGATAAAGCTGACAAGATTGCAAACATTATCGATTTCTTCTAAACTAGCTGTGATTCTACGGTGCAAATGAGAACCAATGAGGCACTCAGAATGACCCACCAACTGTGCTGCATATCATAAATTTTGAAAATACCAATTTGAAGAGTGACATTCTGGATGAAGAGCGACAGCAGTATTGTAGGTTCAATAGAATACAATCATAGACTGTACATTTGAGTGATCCCATCCCAAGAGCCTCCACGCATCTGTTCCGAGAGTCCACAAGAACGCCAACTATGTAGAGGTCCTGTACCCTTGATCAGTGCGACTTGAGACTCACGCTGGAATGGTAGAAAAGGTCAACGTTTATAATGGACTGAATGTCAGGAAGTGCAGCTGTCTAGAACGTGCATTCATACCATGTCTCTCTCACCTTGGGGTATCTGCACACTTCCCACTGATAGACCCCCGAATTACTTAGTCATCTAGAGTTTTTATCGTTCCGTTTTCACACTGCTTTTGTATACTGCCTACAACCCTTGCATGATATTTCGGTTCCATTCTTGAGATTCTCAAATTGCTCTCGCATTGCTGCGATAATTGGTCCACGAAAGAGACAGGAGCTCCGATCCATTTCTTCACCGGATTGACTGGCCTGTGCACCTTGCTATCGAGCCTTGCCTTTTGTTGTCCTGGTTTGGAATGCGATTTAAAAGGACACGGTGGCAATAGAAGATCAAATATCATCCGTTGAACCTGCCGATTTGATGCTGTGAAACAGGGCATTCGGTTTGCGTTCAGTATTCCTTACATTCAAGTCTGGAAATGAACTTTACTGTTTACTTCAGTAACCGTTGGTGTGCACGACTTATTACGAATCTACTTCTTTTCAGTTTGTATGTCGTTTATTTGACTTCATACCAACTAACTACATTACCTTGATGGCACCGATCATGTTCAACACAGTTTCCATAAAGAGGCTGGTCTGAATGCCACGAATCTTACTATGGGATCAAAACCGACGTTTAAACATTTCCATTAGACGTGTGGTTGAGGATATAGTGCTGCAAAATTGTGTTCATCCGTTTCTCGTTTGATCTCACCAAAAGTGTGTTAAAAAAGACTTAAAGAAAAAAGACTTAAAGGAAAGATAGTTTACACTTTAATCTTCACTGCCGTTCGCTACTGGTCCTTTCCTTCTTTTATTCAGTCAAATCTAAGCAATTTCAGCTAGCACTACCATCAAACACGATTTCATTACTAGAGCTGTATGCTTGCATGTGTTGTGCTGACTGCCAGTCTCATAGTATTCACGAAACAGTGACGGCCATCGTTTTCTGAGATTAATTATTTCGTTACTGCTTCTAACTAATATCATATCTTGCACCGTCCACTTTCAATTGAACCGTCGAGAACCTCAAATCCGTCTGCTGTCTGATAATATCCTACCCATCATATTAGCGTTCTCATCATTTTCCATGTGTTCTGCTTCAACTATCTCCGTTAACAGGCAGCTGACTTGGTTCTGGAGTCCATACTGAACTTGGGCACACGAAAAGCTGCCGACTGGTTCAAGGCCGAATTGCGCCTGGGTGGGGGATTAGACCGTGTGGCCGACGCGGCTGTTGACGCGGTAGACTATCTGGCCGATCTGGATCCGGCTAGCCGTCAGCGTCGTGGTCGTCGGCCGAACTCTGTTTGGCGCTCGAGCGCTAATCCGACCGGACTGGATGGATTCGCTCTGGACAAACTCAGACGTGTGTGCCACTACACGAAACTTTTGGAGAATGTAAGTAAAAAATGCCTATATATATATATATATATATATATATATATATATATATAACGACAAATGTGAGCAAGGTAAAGTATGCGGAGAGTAGTACTCACCACAAAATGTTGAAGCGATTAATGCATAAGAAGTATAATTTCGGAGGCAAAAACTTGAAACATGAACACCACTGACCGATTCTTCTTCACACTTGGCAAAAACAATGACCGTAATTGCCCCTTCTTTTGTAAACTGCAACCCAAATCCCAGGCTTGTTCTACGGAAACGAGTCTGAGGTCACGATTCTCATGTTCGAAACCTGAGCTATACACTGCTCATCAAAACCAAGTGCGTTTAAACAAAACGTGATAAAGCATGGCGAATTGATTTACTGTGATCCGCTTAGGTTAAAGGAGCCTGTGAACTTGATCGCTACGTTCAGCGCTCTTCCAGGTCTGGTTGTTACGAGGGAGAATCAGCGAATTCCATTACTAGCTCGGTGTTCCCATCGTTAGCTGTTAATTCTTTCGAGATTCCCGCGACCCTTGTGTTTGAGTCCGTTCTGGTCACGATAAACGGAAGACACTAGTTGCCATGTTTCTGATTTGGTGAGGGAACACGGCTAATTTAGTTAATAGTTACCCGTAACTTTTGTTTCAGTGATGGCTCTGGTAAGGCTAATGGGAGCTGTAGCAGTGATGATAGAGGAGGTAAGGAATGGAGAAACGGTTGCCATGTGTTTCGAATGCGTAGAAGGACGACAAACCTTTTGATAGTGGCCCCGTTTCCCACATGATTTACAGACTGATTCTCTAGTTGGACATTTGTGGCGAGGATGTCGGTCATACCCACAAAAGAAACAGTTAGTTCGGGTTACGGCCAGTGTGGTCTCATAATGACTGTTAGATTTCTAGGCAGTATTTGATAAGGCATCGGTAGCAGCCGGATTGTAAATTGAAAGTTAAGATTGCGCGAACGAATGCGATTGTTGCTGGGCCAGGTCTAAAGCTTTCGCTTGATCGTAGGCGGTTTTCACGTCTAGGGTTTTGTGTCCAAGCAATCGTTGGTGAATTGAGTTGGATGAGAGTCCACTTATGAAGGCATCTCGGATAGCGTCCTCTTGATTTTTGCTCCGAGCTGACAGTTTTGAAATTGCGATCCTTAGCAAGATTCCGGAGTTTTCGCATGGGCTGATCGAGAGTTTCACTGGGAGCTTGTTTATAAATTGTTAAAAGGTGGCGTACAAAAATGTCATTTTTTGTTGTATGTAGAGGGAGTGGAGTGTAATGATAGCAAAATCATAATCAGTACAGTGAGAGATGAATTTTTATGTGGCGGGGGACAATAAGTGTATGTTTTTATCTTTTCAGATTTATGAGAAGCAATCAATTCAATAAAATTCGAAAAAAGTATATAACCAATGTTCCCAGATGTCACCACTGTCTGTGATGTTTGAATCGGCATCAGATCGGTTCGGTCAAAGCAGACGGTTCATTATGACTTGTTGGTTAAATTGTAACGAATAGATCCGTAAGGAGTGAAGAGAAGACAACGTCTGATAGGAAAGCTTTAATCAACCGGAAAATGATGCATGTGATCTGCAACGTAACGATCGGAAGAATAGATTAGAATCATATATGAGGGAATTAGTAGGATAGGGAAGTGGTGAATACGATGTAGAAAGAGAATATGACACTAATAACTTTACTGGTTTGATCATGTATACCACATTGATAGGACCAAAACATCACGCTATCTGGAACGATCGTTGGAACAATGTCGTCATCAGGATTGAAAAGTTTAATTTGAAAATCCCCGTAACTAGCCACTTCACTTATGATCATCATCTTCATCCTTACCATCATAGGCAGTAGTACATTAGTAGTTGTCGTTGATCCTTAACTGTTATACAGCCATGAAAGGAAAAAACAAACCCTGTACAGAAAGAGGGGAATAGGAAGAAGTCTATATTCAGACATTTAACGTCAAGGTGCTACACTCGGCAAACTAATAACCGAGCTATAAGTGAAACTACCACCTACAAAAAGAACGGGAATGGAAACCGGCAGATGATTTTAAATGGATTTTCATCTGAAGGAACAACATTATTAATACTGGGTAGTAACTAGGTGTTGGTTTCTCATACCATCATGCATTTGGAACACATCTGTTGAACAACTGCTGTATTACTAATTCGTCAAGGGCAAACATTATCCCCTTGAGAGTTGTGATCAATTTTCAGTTGAATCATTTTACAAGTTCTGCATCAGATGAACTTCAAGATTCACTTCTTCAGGAAAACATCAACACAGTTTCTTTTCGAGTTGTTTACTTGTAATGACCAGGAGAATTTAATGAGTACTGCCTGTCACATACCGTAGCATAGGGTCAGATGAAGAAGCAGATCATACTCAAGGGTGTTACACAATAGGCGTCAGTATTACAGTATTTAAAAGGGTAGCAGTACATTGGTAGTTGTACTCCGCAATCAGTTGACTGTCCAATGACCCAATGTCTCCCCACACAACGCTGGCGGAAGGATCTTGAACGTAAATGAAAGCTTCATGACTAAATACCACTTCAGTACCAATCTATGCATGGTTATTTAATTTCGATCACACTGTACATATGCCACTTTTGTAACTCATGTACCGTAGACACCTCCAAACGAAGAGGTATCACAGCGTTCCTGTAGAAGGAAAAAGACAATCAAACTTGGCCCCAGACGGTTCAGCGGGCCACGATCATCATCATCATCATAGACAGCAATACATCAGAGGTTCACACTGATGCTTAACTGCCACACAACCACGAACAAGAAGAAGAAGAAGCAAACCTTGTATAGGAGGAGAGAAGAAAAGAAAGGGAAAGGGGAGGGGACCTAGTCACTAAAAATATCCACGTCTACATTCAAACATACAACATCAAGGTGCCTACACCTTGCAAACAAACAACCGAGCTGTAAGTGAAAGTAAGGCGTCGTCAGCAAGACAGCTTCCTCACGGCTTTCACTGCCCTGCGTCATTAAGTGCACTCACTTCACAGACAACTCGGATAAACAACGACAACATTCACGCCACTGAGCTCGGTTAGCCGCCATCTCACCTAAAGTTTCAAGCCATCGACTTTGTGGGTCGCGAGGGCTCCAGCCCGGAGACGAACCCGATCTACAGTGCCCAACCCCTTCGTGAACGATTTCATTTGTCTACGCCAGATCATCATCTGTCCACCTCGCACCTTACGCCAATCGGTCGAAGCGTCTGCAAACAGTGCTCGGTGTGGCAAGCGATTAGCTGGCATCCTTAGTACATGGCCTAACCATCTAAGTCTGTGCAAATGTAGTGATTGAATAAAAGAACTCGTTTGACAATCAGTGCCAAACACCCGCTTCCTAACCTCTTCGTTGCTTACTCGCTGGTGCCACCCGATACGAGCGATTGAACGTAGACATCGGTGGTCAAACACCTGAAGACGGTTCACGTCTTCTACTCTGAGCGGCCATGTTTCGCTGCCGTAAAGTAATATAGCTCTCACTGTTTGATATATGCTGCCCTTAAGCTTCAGAGAGATACCTTTCTGTCGCCATTAGTGCCTCAGATTAGTAAACACCGCCCTAGCCTTAGAAATACGCGCCTCTATTTCATTCCCTACATCTCCGCCGCCGCCGCTGATGCAGCGTCCCAGATACACAAACCGGTCAACAACTTCCATGACTTCATTATCCAATATTAAATCTACGTAATCACAGCAATCTTACAGAAGCACTTTGCACTTCGATGCTGCAAAGCGCATTTCGAAGTACTTAACAGAACGTGAAATTGCGTTCAGCGTTGCTTGTGCCGCTTGAAAGTTGTCAAACAGCGACACCTTGTCATCAGCATAATCAAGATCAGTCAGTCTTTCACCAGGTAGGAGGTCCACACCGGCGTCATTTGAGCGACGCAAACAGTCCTCCATTATTTCGTCCATGACGAAATTAAACAAAAATGGTGAAAGGGGACAACCTTGACGTACGCCGCTCATGGTGCTGAAATTATCAGACAGCTCACCGTAAACCCTAACCTTAGCCGATGTATGGGAGTAAAGCGCCGACAGTATGTTCACATACTTGGTCGGTACACCCCTGCGTTTGAGCGACTCTAAAAGTGTAGATCGATCCACCGAATCGAACGCACCTTTATAGTCAAGAAATATGACAATTGTTGGCCGGCGGTATACATGACGCTGCCAGGACGAAACCCTGCCTGTTCTT
Organism: Paragonimus heterotremus; assembly: GCA_013368495.1. NCBI lineage: Eukaryota > Metazoa > Platyhelminthes > Trematoda > Plagiorchiida > Troglotrematidae > Paragonimus > Paragonimus heterotremus. The sequence goes on along the minus strand of LUCH01001175.1, from coordinate 67,541 downwards.
CTCTGATGTTTAACTCCCGAGCTTCAGTGAGTCGACGAAGTATAACGGAGGCCAAAACCCTAGAAATGACTGGGGTCAAGCTAATTCCCCTATGGTTTTCACAAGAGCTCCTGATGCCCTTTTTGAATATAGGAACTATTATCGCGTGACTCCAGCACGGAGGGATGGTCTCCGTCGTCCACACAAGCTGAAACAACTGAGTCAAGGCCTCGATTAACACCTCTCCACCTTCTTTAAAAAGTACTGGCGGTAAGTCATCTGGACCAGCGGCCTTATTACGATTGAGAGCCGAGATGCACGATGGTGACTTCTTCATGAAAACCTAATACCTACTAGATCGGCTAATACATCGTTTAATATGTGAGACTGCGTTTTGCGAATGACTTCAAGCTTGAGTGAACTATCGTGAAGGTTTTAGGAAAAAATCGTGTGACACTTTGCAGGTCAACTGTACTTTAATGTTAGAAGGTTCATATTGCAACAATGTTAGCATTTGGCATCAAAGTTAACTCACACGACCAAGGGCGTCTGATGTTAAAGACGATGGTTCCTCATCAAAGCTCGTTTTGAAACGCTCGGCAACGAAAGATGGGCAAACCAAAAATCGGTTGCATGGTGGACGCTCAAACAGATCTTGAGAATTCACAGTGAGAAAATGATATAAAAATCTACGAACCACATGGTATGAGCAACGGTTATATTTCCACAGCTGTCATTCAAGGAAAACCATTTATCCAATAGCGTGAATCATAGTCGACGTTGAAACATACTTATTCACATGTTGCCTATTATCTCAGGCACCTGAAGCCTGGTTCTCCACCACATTGATAGTCACTCAACTGTTTCTCAGGCACTTTACCCGTTCAGTCTCAGTTACAACGATGTTTACGTAGGTAGACCACTTCCGTGCTTGCATCAGCAAAGACCGCACTGTCAACCAACAAACTGTTGACCGGACCATTCACTTCAATTTCCTCGATCGCCAGACATCCTAACAACAGGTCGACTAGTTGTCCTAGTCAAACCGTTCAAAGTATTGTTATTATATAATAACCCGAAGCTACTAGGGATGAGTAAAGTAATATTGTCCGTATAATGTCGACATCGATGACGTTCACACACCTGATCTCTCTGTTCTAGCTTTGTAACACATCAACCGTTCTTGTTTGTTCATTCACTTGTTGTTGTATCTCTTTTATATTAGATTTGCAGTTTTTACATTAGCGACTGACGTGAGTAAATCGAATTGTTAACATCTCACAATGTACGTCTTTCCTCCGTTTTGACGAATTGATTAGGGTGGGACTTCGCACATCTGTAGTGTGATAGATCTGTGATCGGTTGGAGGTAGATAGCGACTTGTGATTTTTACTTGGCGAACTGATAGTTCAAGCAAAATACAACTGAATTAGAACGTGCACGATCGTCGATCTTTCTCTCTACCGAATATAATCTCCGTGAACCCGAAGGGATTTTTTAAACTGCGTGTTACAGATCGGGATTAAGTAGAACTAAACGTGTTCTAAAGACAGTTTGTGCGCTAGTTACTATTACGATTCGATTAAGCAACAAGTCACCAACACATTTACTCCCAGAAGACTTACCATACAACAGAAATAAGGAAGGTGATAGAATAGCTTCTTCCAATGTACCAGCAAGTAGAGAACGTCTTTTTATTGTGTAGTGAATTGCATTCTGTTTTGTTCCATTCTTGCAGAAGACTTCACACTATCAGTCATACTAAGTTAAAGAGTATTTCTTTGCATAGTATTTAACATTGATGGGAGGAGTTTGCTCTTCTGGAGTGATAAACTAGTCACTATTCCCGATAGGATTGTCTGAGATAGGTGTGCGTCACAAATGTTCTGACGCTTAGCCCGTCTGTCAGAATTGTCGAAACTGGTGCACGTATCCCAGGCCAGTGTGCAAAATTTGAGCTTTCTGGCTTCAGAAACGGTGCGGATAACTTTAAGACAGCAACGTTGTTATGACTGCATTGAAATGTGAATCTGAAGACGACCGTTTTGTACATATGCTCAGGATAGCCGTGTGTTTCATTATAGTAGTGACTTACCCGATGGATTGGCAAATTTGGGTTGAATTATGCAGTCCAGTCTCTCTCACCGGCACACCACTTGATAAAATCGCATGCATCAGGACACGTTGAGGTGCGTTGAGACCATGCTACATAGAAGTAGATGCACTACGCTGTAGCATGCAAACTGATTGACTGATCCTAATCAACCTCGGACGCAACGTTCGCCCAGGTTTGTGAGGAGAAGTCCTCAAAAACTGGGTTTTAAACAAATACTGAAAAGAATTTATGCGGCCTTGGTAAAACTGATTGAAGTTGCTGCTGACGATTCTACTGTTGAGGCATTACAGTGACACAACCATTGATTTCTACGGTAATGTAAATTGCGTAAAACATACGGTCCTGTTTACTTATGATTGAGAGAAAACTTTAATTCTAGTTGATGGGGGTCTCTATAAGAAGTGAGGAAGTAATGTCGCATAGGATTTTTTCAGCAATTTGTATGGAACAGAAGTACATTGAGTGGACCGAAATTGGGTAACTCAGACAAATGTAATAAATGTTCTGCACGGATGAACAGTTTTAGACAATCGTGGCAGCTTGAACTGTATTTCAGACAGTAATTCTTCTGTTTGGTCTTACCAAATGCGCACCGAAATTCCTAGCTGTTTTATTTTCCATCATGCAACCGATTCCATTGCAACTCATTTGCCTACCTTCTATTTTTTTCACTGATCCGCGCCACCAGATGACCTACATGAACTCAGACAACCAAACCTATCTTGTACGCTACCGAGATCGCCTACTCGTCAATAGGTTTGTCTGTTGTATTCGACTCTGCGCCTCGCATTTGCCCAAACAATCTCTGATCACTGCGAACACAACCGTCCCCACTTCCAATTGCAACTCTACCGTGACTCCTTCTGGCGGCTCATTGACTGTTGGTTCTCAGTCGGCCATCGGTAAACCTTCCACAGGCCACCTTCAAGATCAGTCCATTCTGGTTGATTGTATTTTGGGTATCTTCCGATTTTTGGTCAATGTGTCCCATAATGGTGAGTACCCCAAGAACTTAAAGTAATGTGTAACTTTTTCAAACGTCTCGCAACAACATTCGCTTCTTGCATAGACCAGCCGATTTTCTTGGGAGGAGACATAACCCATACCCTTTCAGCCGCATCAGAGCCATTAATCTCGTTTGACCAGCTAGATAATGTTTTGAGCACTGATAAGTTTGATTGTTACAAGCTTGGGACTACACACATGGTTTTTCCTCCATATAATTGTGGGTTACAGATAAATCGAAATAAATGTAACCACTCCTCTTCTCAGGCATTAACAACACATAAGTCCAGTGATCGGTTGGTTGATATGGGAACCGAGTCATCATTAGATTGAGAAAGCCTCATCTGCGTGCAACTCGGGTTGGTTGTCGGAGTCCTTTGTTACCTTTGATCGTTAGTCCAATTCCTATCTGGATGCTGTTATTCAACTTGTTTTCATCCTATCCAAAGCTGTCTGGTTTGATGGAGTCTAGTTTTCCTTACCCCATCAAGTGTTCCTTCCATACCTCTCCAGTTTGCCCCTGGTCTTTCTGGGTATAATGAGGCATGCAACCTCTTGAGCATTATCAAAGATGCTTCTGTCCAGGTTCAGACCAAATTAGTCAATGAATGGAAGTTTCCTCATAGTTTTCAGTTATTTATCCTCAGCAGTATCCTACTCTTTGAGAATAATATCAACGTGGTTTTCAGATTTGAACCTGCACAGTCACATGAACAGAACAGTTTGTCTCCGTTAGTTATCTCAGGCCTGACACGAAAGGAGGCACTTCTCTCGTTCTTAGTTCTGTACACTTTTCCATACATGTACTCGTTTCTAGTCATTGATCGTTTCGGCGATTTGCTTGATGCCATTCATTTTTCAATCATTAACTTTTCATACGAACTTGATATTTCTACTACCGCCGGACACCATATTCCGAGTGCAGTACACAGTTGGAAAAAATAACAACGCACGATGTATAATCACCGTGATATGAGTGCTATTTTCATCATAGAACGACTTAAACTTCCGCATATCCTTACCAGTCGGTCAAAACAGTATTGTCCTGAACTACTGTGTCACTCCGGACGGAGAATATTGATAATAAATGTTCTTGTAATAGGCCCGTATAGATCAGACTACTGACGATGTGATCTAGGAACACCTTCTCGTGCAGCTTGTGAATGGCCAGATCACTGTCACCTTGTAATGTGGAGATGCGCATATGATCGTTGAACTGCTCACTCTTGGGTCTCTGTACGCTTACTCTTCCGTCTGTTTTCTTGTGACGAAATCTTGACTCATTAGTCTGCCTTCCATATTCCGATTGATCGTTAATTTTTGGTCTCTGGCGATCGGCACACCGAACTCAATTAAACTGTACTGAATCGAGCGAACTGGTGATTGACTTAATGTGCTTTTTCCACAGAGGTTACGTCATTGATCGATACCGGGGAACAAGCAATGCTTCATCCGCTCTGAATAACTGGATTTATCGAGTACATATATGGAAATGCAGCGATTTGCGAGTGAGAGCCGTATTGTTTTTCTGTCAGGTCCAAAACAGCTCATCTGTGCTGATTGCCCTCGTTCACCTTTTTGACCAAATGCGTCAAAATGGTTCACACTGATGCTTACTTATCACACAGTCATGTTCGAACAGTCCTAATTGAGAGGTTAAAGGAGGTGTGACGTAGTTCATGAAGCCCGTGTGGTTAAACTCGAGCGTATATCTTGCGATTAAGCAATCACAGTACGAATGAGTTTAACTCGTTACCCATGTGACAGCACCTTGTGGTGACCCTCATTGCTCGACTTCTTTAGTTGTTCCTAACTTATAGACACAACTAGCTGAAATAACAGTATTTGCAAGGAACTGATCTTAGCAATCATCAGCAAAATAGTCGATGGCTGCTTCTGATCGATACTGCACGTGTTTGGGAATGAAGCCCACGACCCGTGAATAGGTGTCAGAATCGCAGTCCATACACTTATCCACCAGACTAATGAGTTTCAGCAAGTTGTGCGAATTACTTATCTGTTATGCCGTTGTGCTCTCTTTTCTCATGGACTCCAGCGGGTAATCAAATGATCGACAAAAAAAGCACAATAGTTAATGCCTATTAGATCGTCACCTTGGTTACGTGCTCAGCTGTTTGGCCCAAACCGAGAAATCAGAAGAGACACGGCTGCACTGTTTATTGGACGAGCGAGACGAGACAAAACTTAGGCCACAGAAGCTCTAGATTTATGAGACAAAACGATTACCATAGATGGTCGACAGACACAAGGCGAATCAAATGAGACAGTCATATATGGCAATCAGGGTATCAGAACAAATCACATTACAGGGAGCGTCAGAAGGCAACGCGAGAAAAACACTGTTCAGATAGCGCGCAGGCGTTCGACCGCACACCTGCAATCTGGTTGGCTGAATGGGACGATACCACCATCCACGACCATACCATCCGAGCTGGGCCGGTCGATCGATGTGGCGTGACGCGTCCTGGCTGTCTCATTAGGAGATGCGCCTCCTAACAATGCCTTACTGCAACCCCGGTGATTGTGACTTTTCAGTCTGATGACTAGATGCCTGCCTGGACTGCCGTTCTTTGGATCACTCACAGGCCATTGGTTCGACTCCTCGGTGCACGCCGGTGCAATTGGGCTCCAACTAGATCAAAACAGCTGTCTGCCGTTTCGGCACTGTGGTCTAGCGGATAACTAAGTTGGTGTTCTATGCAAACTTGCAATTCTGACGTTTAGTATGGAGCCGCGGGTTCGAATTTTCGGTGTTCATGGCGCTGATGAAACTTAACAAGGTCCATGCAGATATTTACTACCTGACTGGTAGTCTCAGAGATAAGTTATTCGCATAACCACCGATCAACCCCTTTCGGGACCAGTGTAGATACTAGTTAGTTTGCAAACCAACCACAAATGGCTGATCAACATCAGCCTGTGAGTAGTAGGAATACAATACTTAAGGACACTAAACAGCGCCAGTGAACCCGGTTAACAACCATCTCGAGTTACAGACTGTGGTTCACAGGTCTTCCGCTTGGAAGACGAACACAATCTTTGTTGCCCAACCTATTTAAAGATAACCCTAACATATCCATACCGTCAGTCTGGTTTCCTGTTGTTGATTCGTCATATCGTTCATATCTAGACAGAGTTCGAACATCACCACCGAGCCCTTCTCATTTTCTCTCTTCTTCCGCAGAATTCGCCGGTGATCGCCTCGGGGGTTGTCCCGGTTTGTTGGAAACCATTCTAGAATGTGTACTCCATTTACCTCCGCGTATGCCGCAGAACAAACGGTTCGATCTCTTAGTGCTTACTCTCTGTCTGTTGGTTAACATGTGTGAACACTGTCCCGAGAATCGCACACGGTTAGTACACTTAGATATACCGAAACCACGGGCTGCGAGTGCAGACGGCACAAGCGATGGGGATGATGACGAAGATGAGGACGAGGAAGAAGATGAGGATCAGGATGCCAAGCCAACTGACAACCATACGGAGCGTGCAAATGGTCTCACCAAACGGTTGCCATGGTCTTCCGCTTTGGATGAATTGGTCGGGGTAAGTTATTGAGTTTCCTCTCACTCGTTTGTCTTTATAGTGTGTTTGTCTGGATGCGTACATTGCCCGAATTTCATCTCATTTACTTGATTTCTATCAGTGTGTTCTTATTTCATCCAACAAATTTATCGCAGCTGTTTCTCGTGCGGGAAGAACAAGCTCGCAATCACGATTTCGAGCGAGACGATGAAGATGCTGCGGCGGCAGCTGCCGAACGACGACGCCGGGAACAGATTGAATCGACAACAGCGAATCAACTAGATGTTGCCGGATTCGGTCGGGCTACGCATGTTGAGGAAGCTGGCTTGAAATGGCGTTTGATCGAGGACCGAAAAGCAACCGGAATGTTTGGTGCGCGTGGTAGTCGAGTGTTGGGTGAGTATGATGTGCCCCTCCGATTCACACTGTCTGCCTGTGGAATTTTTTTACATTCCGTCACATGGCTACGTTGTCCTCTCCTCATAACAGATTTATCCGCTTACCGACTGCGATCATCTCCTTGTTCATATGTGTATGTGTTATGGTCGGTTTACTGAAGTCTGCTTTGATTACTGTATCTATGTACTAGTTCTAGTGACAGATGCGTGACCATTTCAGTCGTTCAATGTTCTCTTACGTTAGCCACCGTTGTTAGTCGCACTGTGTGCATTAAGTTATTACATCAATCTGTGTAATCCTGTGCGGTTTCTTATGTACATAAAACTTACCTGTTTACTTCATCTAGGCGGTCGTAATCGGAAGCGTTCAAGGAGCCGCGCACAACAAAAATGTCGAGAGGCACGTCGACGCGGTTTGGCACAGATCAAACTTACGGAAATGGATAAAGATGAAGGTGAAGAAAGTAGTGAAGATGATGACGAAGAAGAAGATGAAGAAGGGGAGGAAGCCAGTGACCTTGATCTCAGTTTTGGTGACGATGATGAAGCAGAGGAGGAAGAAGACGATGATGATGATGACGACAGTGTCGCTAGTGGGGCTGATGTGGAGTTTGTTGCTGATACTCAGGAGGAACAAGAAAAATTGGCTGAGCGCATGTCACAGGCTCAACAACATATGGAAGATTCGGTGGTCGCGGCTTATGTTGGTAAGTTTTTCATTAGTTCTGACTCTATTCTGTATAGTAATTTCCTTGTCAATGTTTACTCCTTATGAAATCTGTTGTAGTGCGCTGTTTTCATTTGCCTTTCTATCCGTTGCGTTTTTTCTTGTCTGTTCATCCTAGCTCTCCTTTTGGGATGTATCCTTCAATCTAGCCGTCGGTACGCGGAGAAAATTCGCACAAAATTACCAGACGGTCAGTTCCGTCCTCTGGCTATCATGTTGGCCAAGCTGTTGAGCTTTCTTTCACTAACCAAAGGGGTAGGCAGCTCCGGATCAGAAACCATTCTGCGTATTGTTCGCATTCTCGAATCTCAGGATAACAACATCAGCAATAAGAATAAGAACACCGATGCAGATTGCCCACTCCCTTCACGTAATGGCGAATCTGTTTGAATACGGGTGATTCGCGGCTCACTTACCGTCTTGGTTGTCTCTATTTGGCCCGTATGCAGTTTATCTATGAGTTCCGGTTAATTTCCAGAACCTTTTTCCTCTCTCAAACACACGCGCGGTTTCCCATCTATTCTACTGTCTGTGTGTTCAATTTGTGGCTCTCAATTATCATCACAGTGACCATTATCCTCGGCCCCCGTGCTCACTTGCTATTGTGCTATTATCGTTGATGACCCTGATCGTGTGTCCATCCATCTAGCTTGTTTCCATGTGCTCTGTTCTCCTGGTAGTCACAACTCTGTGTATGTTACTATTTCTGTACAGTGTTCGGAATTTCTTTTCAGATATGTTCCCCATCTTTTTGTGCGCCCGCGCGCGTACATTCCCCACCTATCATATGTACGTGTATCATACACAGGCACATTATGACGTTTCTTTCTTTGGAAATCTGCCTGACTTTATCCCCCTCCTTGTCTTTTTCTTCTCAGTTGCGTGTTCAATGGCCGTGTCATCCAGCTGCCTCCCTCTTTAGTCATGTGTAAATAGCGTTTCTTCATTGGTTTGGTTGATTCAACTCTTTTGTGCACATTTCTTCTGTCTGTTTGACTGTTTTATCATGTGAGGACTTGAGTGTCTCGTCTGTCAGTATCACTCGCTTCTGTCCTAGCGGCTCAGCTATCACTGACACACAGTGTTCTGACATACCATCATGTCTCGATTTTTTATCTATCAACCTGATTATTTCCGTGCACAATCTATCCTTCAATTTTGAACTCGATGCATTCGCACAAGTTCAGATCAGTCCTCACTTGGGTCCTCTTGAACATGCGCACGGATTGAGCGACTCAGGCTGTCTGTCTGGAGGCAGATTGCTGTTGATTGCTGTAACCAGAATATTGCCAGAACTCGAATTTTGTGCTGGTCAATAGAAGTTTGTACTTATCTTCCTATACACATTTACTTTGGTTGTTACCAGGATAACCCGATGGGGTAACAATTAGCAGGTGTCGGAGGTTTCTCGTTTTAGTTCTACTTGGGTTCGGATTCATTGTCAATTGCTAACATACAGTTTGACACCCAAGCTAAGCAAAAATATCGTGCTGATGCGTATGCATGTATTGACCATAAATTCCTTTATCTTTGGAGCATGTTAGGAAGAAAAGGTCTGTGTGCCTATGGAAATGCGCCTAAATAGTTTTGTAGTGACGCACGCATAACGTTGATTTTTATCTGCAGGTAGCTTAATGGCAGATAACGTATCTCAGGTGAAACCCGAATTGACACCTGCGGGTTTTGACCAGAACCGGCTCTGATACATCGAACACTTTTGTCGATTACTTAAACGTACGTTCCTTCTCACTGGCTTAACGTCTGTGCCCGCGGTCATCAGCTGAGTTTATTTTCAACTAGATCCGAGAGTTTGAACCCACGATATTGCCTGATCGTTCCTCATGGAAGTGCGTCTTGTATTCCGTAGGATTTGCTTACGCACATCAATAACCCTCTCACAACCTCGGGTTCGGCGTCACATTGATGGATGGTGATGAATCCAAACTTATTCTCGTTTTGGTGTACTCTTTTGTCAAATCTTTGTAATGACTCAACTTCTGTATTCACTTATTTGGAGGTCATTAAAATCTGTCCAGCGATAGTAGCGCGCCACATATGCAAACCACGACCCCCCTCCAAACGCCACTAAGCAAACAAACAAGCCTGACAATACCAGGTCAGTCCAAAATCTGAAAGACATTTTTATGCTGCGCCAGTGTTGTTCATCTATGGCATGAACGGATCAGTACATGCTGCAGTAGCTCAAAACCTAGCTCGTCAAACGTTGAATAAACCGGATGGGTGTTAACTACCTATTCAAGATGTCGTGCTAACAATAATCGATTTGGAGTGTTTAATCTTTGTTTGATTCATCCACGCCTTAACTCGGTAGTCTGTGTACCGTCATAACATGTACGGGCGGTTAGTCGACTCATTCATATGATCGACTGAGTAACTCCTAATACACCCATTAAATTGGCCAATAATGTAGTAGTCCAGTGACGTTCGCTCATTTATTTATCAACTTGTGTGATCACAAATAACGATGAGGACTAGTATTTTCTATTAAGGTTGTACTAAAACAGATTGATGGTAGAACGAACCGGCGCCAACTCTCAGACAAGTGGGGCATCAGTGGAAAGCAGGTATACAATTTAATTCACAATAGAGATAACTTCGCTGATACTGCAACGAACAAAGACAGTACCTCCCAAAATCGTGTGTAATCTACCATCTTAAACTTTCTCACGGACAACGCCGCTTGGCAGCTATTTGAATGTGTTCCTTTCTGTGATCCAATTACCGTATGGTCTACTAAAATTTCGTGGTGTTCTAACCCTCGTGATTGTGTGGCGGGCGTCGGCTTGTCATCACTGCTCCATCACACCCAATAGCATATTGAATTATGCATTATAGAGTAAAGATAACACAGAACATGGGTACCACAAAGTATTCCAATATAGGTTTGTTGCATGTCCCAAGACTAAATTATGTGACCACCCGGCCTCTTACCAATGTCTATGTTCCGTCCAAATCTAGACACACTACCAGTGTCCACAATACACCAGAATATGACAACCGGGACGGGGTTGTTTGTATTCTTCAAAAAAAAGAATAAACAGCCTCGAGAAAGTTGCGCGTCCATCTTGGAAAGCAGTCAGTAAGAAGTGAATTTTTATTCTTCTCGATAATCTCTTTCCAGCGTTTCGGCATGTTTTTAATGGAATTGCTCATATTTGGACCCAGGTCACACTGTCCTCATCTTCGCTCAGCTCTTCATTCAACCGTGGAGCTACATATCGGTGTGTTTTTATACGTACTGAGCAATATCTCTTCAGGACATTTCATGTAAGTTTAAATCTGGCGCACAGGCTAGTCCAGTTGGGCACATTACCTTTCACAAAAGAAAACCAACCTTTTCCCGTAACAAACTTGAGCAGAGAAGTCAGAAACAGTTTTTGCACAATGTATCTGTCGAGCATATTTCACTGCATCTCATCAGGTACACACTGCAGTCTGGGGTTTTATATAGCAAAGTTCAATGGGCGTTGTGAAGTTAAACAACAAAATGAACAACCACACAAACAAATCGGCAGTTACGTAATTGGCTCAACGAACACATCCCAGTTTGGGTTCGCTAAATGCTCATGGATACCACAATACCGGGCTCAAGTCAGAATGTGACAAGTCACAAGGAACCAGCGTCATTGATCGCCCGACACCTGTTGACTTGTCGACTTCAGTTGAACCTGGGGAAGGCGTTACGGTTACGTTACGCAACCAAAATCGAAGGCTTCTCCTGTTCGCGGAGGCGTTAGCAGTTAACAAAAAATGGAAGCCACCTCTCTGCGTACAGAAAGACTTGTTCGTCAGTACCAGATTGCCCTGGCAACTGATGTGTGTGAGTATACGTGTGTTTGTGTGGTTGTTCATTTTGTTGTTCAGCTTCACAAACCTCACTGAACTACGCCATATAAACACACAGACTGCAGTATGTACCTGATGAGATGCAGCGAAATGCGCCCAAAAAACTTGTTGACTTCTCTGTTCACATCATCTTCGACGTTGGACACCTCCATGAGCTATTGTCCTACTAGGAAGTGACTTCCGTTGTTTTATGTAGCCTGATAACTGGCAACGAAAGTTCCCCGAGTGGGCTGCCATAAGAATTAGAGTTCTTTTCATTCAGTACAGTCACTTTCCTCACGCTCGTAGTCGTGAGGGCATCACAAATTCTCGGTTGTCGCCTATCGTATCTCACCAGAATATATCATCTTCCTGTGGTAATGACGGAGCCACCCACATGAATGTGAGCTGTCCAGATTGGATTTCTAACGGTCACCAAAATTCCCACACCGAGATGTCCATAAGACTTTGTCCACCTTGACGGGTGTTGCTGGGGACGGTATAACAGCATCTTTGTGTAAGTATCGTTGAAACCCCTATTGCACGCGTGATTTATTGCTGACAGATACACTGTGTTAGACTGTAGTAGGTGAATTCTGTACCCATCTCGTTCCGTATGATTGATAGCTTTCCTCTTCTGTTGTTATTCACCTGTGGAGATAAGCATCTCAAGAAGCCACGGACGACATTCGCCTCCGAACTGGTTCAGTAATCTCTCACATCGACTCTATCTATTAGAGAACCGAGGGCTAACTTTTTCGAATTCATTCAGTGCTGCATCTCTTTCCATGGAGGAAATAGGGTCAATCTCACTTGGCTCATTATCCGCTTGGGGACCGCTCATTCACCCTGTATTAACAGGCCGATGTACCGTTCCATGTGATGTCCTGGATGGCATCAGCCCGTAGTGTGCACTGGTTTTTCTAACGCTGACAATTCAAAGGCGACCAGCTGGCAAACAATATCAAGTACAAACTGAAGTGTGCCCTATCCCGTACGTATACGGCTGCCCAATTAGGCTTGGTTCCAACCACCAAAGCACCCGTTCTACACAATCGCGAACGCAGTCTGTCTGACCATTCTGTCTCACACATTGTCTGTCAGTTCACTTGCAGTTGCGGTAACGTTTACATAGGCAGAACAGACCGACAGCTATCTCAGCGTGTGGCCGAACACGTCCCAAACTGGTTAAAACAGCGCATGACACAACGACCGGAAACCGGTGAATCTGTTACTCGAAAACCCCGCATCATCGATTGCCAGACACCTTATGATAAGAGGTCACCAGGTGGTCCCACTTAACTCTTTCAAAATATTGTTACTTCATCAGAACCTGAAGCTACTGGCCTTTAGCGAAGCCATGTTGACTAGAGTTCACCAGCAGGCGCTATGTGCACAGAAGTGAGTGAAGCAACCTATAAGGTTGCCGTGGTGGTGATAACATAATTCGTGGTGTGATTGTATGCGTGTCTATACCCTGTCTATCTCTAATTGTCTGTCATATATAACTTGCATGTTTTACGTTTGCGACTGATGAGAGTAAACGAAATGTTAACATATCGCAACATATGTCTTCTTTCTGCGCTGGTGAACCTAGGTTTCACGTTTGCTATGTTTAACATGACAACATAATATGGTCAGATGACTGAACTATCATTTTTGTCTTTATCACTTTCGTAGATATTTCGAAAGGGATAACTTTTTTTCCAACTAATCTTCAGTATGTTGATGGATCATAGTTAGTGGGATAAAACGGCCGACAACATCAAGTTGCGGGATTATTCGTAATTTCGTGTGGTGTCATGGTACCGCCAACGTTTTTAGTCTAGACCGAAAGGCTTACGGAACGGCCACGCTTCTCAACCGAGTCGGGTGAGCGAACGGGCACGAAACACTGTCGAAACCACAGCCAGATTACCTGGTTGTAAGTAGTGTGGGGGTGAAGTGACTCGGCACCATCGTCCCAGTGTTTTGATCATCACGGTTCATGATCTATAACAATTGATCGTTCAAACACGTCTCTGTAACCGTTTCCGCGCTTGGAAGGCAATGCTACATTGGGAGTCAGCATGCGCCGATGAGTGCAAACTGACAGTAAAAAAATTCGATATTTACCTAACCGTTTGTACCATCACGACAGTTGTCCCACCAAACGAGAGAATGAAAGCTGCATTCATGAACGAAACAGATTTACAACTCACTGAAAGACTTATCAAAATTAAACAATTTATCCATATAATCTGAAGCATTTCCCGCTGTGTTTTTAGGTTTGTCGCACCAATTATGGACTCTGACGTGATGTGCATAGCCATACTATGAAGCAATAAGAGTCGCTTGGCATTTCTGAGTTTTGTGGTTCTGTCCTTGAGTCGTGTTGTTGGCTTCCTGTCAAGATGCCCTATTTTACCATTTCATCCGTGCCGCCGACGAAGGCAACTTGTGACATTATCGACATCTGTGTGGACAGCTCGTTCAAAAGTGTTGTCCATATTGAGGTGTTTTGTTCTGTGAAAACATGCTTCGTGCTGAGAAACGATAAATCCGTATAGTTTGAGTGGACAATGCATTCTCATCATAGGGGTTTTGTTTATGTGATTACAGACTAACAGCCGCGCATAGCTTGGTCTGTACGAGGTTATTATGTTGGAACCAGATAGCACTGCTAGAACGCAAGTAAGTCAGCGTCGGGGCGGTAATCTGACAGCTGAACAGCCTATTGAACTGGCTTTCATTTATGCTTCCTTTGATGGATATGTAGAGGGGACCATATGGTGCAAATCTACTCGATTCGCCGCTTATCCAAACCCCGACACAACAGGAGTTCTAACATGAAGTCAATCCAAACATCCCGTTGAAGGTAATACATCGAGATTGGGCGAACAGTCTCAACCTTACGCCTTTTGTTATTCGCCTATTTCTTTGTTCCCTATTACACCAATTAACGTTCAGTTTGTGACTTTGTATGTGCTAATACGATCAACCAATGGGTGACTATGATTCCTTTAATACTGTTGTACATCCATAAATTCGGCTTCTTGTCTCATGAATACGAACTGTTTACTGCAACTAGTACGAGGTCTTTTCCTTATTACTTGCGTGGGAAGTTTCAATCTGTGTACGATTTCTAGAGCTATTAGCAATTTCTAATTCAAAGTATTACAGACCACTAAGGATTTTGGTACAAACCATATGAGCACGCGATCGGTTACCTATAAATCAATCCCTATGCTGGTGAAAACGTTTGTCGAAACGGGCAGTGTTCATGATCCGCAAACACATGGTCGGCCGCGTAAATCAACAGATGATTGTTCCGTTACCACAAACACAGGATCTATAGGGAACGCCCATAAACACTGGAAGAACCCAGAGGGGCCATAATTTCTGAATGGAACGCAATTTGCTAGACTAATTTGCAACGTGTTCTGTCCTCATGCCCAGAGAGAATGCTTTTGTGTATGCAAAGCCGCGGTGAAGATTTTGAGTTTACGTACTAATGCTCTCTTTTAATCTCTGTATGACGAAGAAGAGTACATCCTTGTCGACAATTGGCAAATGTATATACTTAACAGATTCTACCAGCGCTGATTTAAGTACGGGATCCTATAAAACATCACAGGTTACTGTCTCGTTGAGATAAGGTTTTGGTTTGGTTTTTTTAACACTAAACAGCAGATATTTTAGTGCGCGACTCGTTTACCTATTTCTCATAGATACGCGTTGACCAGACGCAATGTATAGGATGAAGACCAAATATTCACTACAAGAAATGTACAAATGGCTTCTAGAAAGCTGTAAACGGTATCAGTAAGCGTAAATCAGTATCAGGTGGTTCCACCTTGATAAATTCGTCAAGACCTGATTGTGCGCGGCTGCTATCCGGCAAACCGAACTGAGAAGAGTGTGATCCAACAGAACTCAAAATGAACACAATCAGACAGACACATAGTTGGAGGCATCTGGTTCGAAGTAGCCTGTCACAATGACCGAAGCCGAAAGACGCCTGCGCCTAACCATCACCGGAAACAGCTTGCGCTGCTCCACTTGCGGTTCCACCCACACACCACATATCTAATGTAAACCCGAAGACCAGGAGGCGTGTAAGTCAGGCTTTCTTGTCCAGCCAGTCAATACTGGTTAGTCAGTTGGTAGGCTCGCTCGAAACTGAAACCTCTATCTTTCGGGAACTAAACAGAGGGACTTTAGCGGTAAGGTAGGAAAAATGTTGAAACTATAACAGGAAAATGTTCCAATATGAGTACATGTTACTGCTCTCTAGAAAGGGTAGGGAGAAAAAAGAAAATTCAAGGTTGAAGTGGAAGAAAATAGACAAAACATTCACAATACAGTACACCAACAAAACTGAAGGAAAGCAAAGGTAGAAAACGGCAGACACACAAGTCTTTGAGAAGGGGGCGGGTCAGTTGCCAGACGACGGTGATCGTTGGTTTATGTGAACAAGAAAAAGTGGATGTAACTGGTAATACCTACTTGAACCTAACGTACTCGTTATCTCTTGGCCGATGGCGTTCTAGGAGTATGTTGTTGACCTACTAATCCCAAACGGCCAGCGCATTCGCGACCGCACACACTACAACGCCATATAGTCGTCGCCACGACCTATGATGGCACCGATGATTCCCTTGCGTACGGCGTGCTTCTGTTAACGACCTCGTAATTGCTGCATGCTGAACCTGCGGACGCCAGTCTGGATCATATTTTTCCAGACTTTCCGGTTCAGCACAGTCTTCTCAGCAAGTACAATCAATGTTACACCTCGAAAGACTTGCCTGGATAACATCCTGATATCTCAGCTTCTAATCACCAGGATTTCGCTTACCTGATCTGTCTACCTCCGAGTCGATTAGTTTAGCGGTTTGTGTACTCCTGTGGCTCCTCTCGAAAATTAAGCGTTTCAGGTTGCAACCATTCTTGATTGTTTGCGTCTATGTGTGGTATCGTTGATTCATTAAATGATTGCGAGCCCGTTACTGTTTCACCAGAACATTGGAGGCCTGTGCAACCTGAATTTGAGACCAGCGTGGTAGTCACGTGCAAGGCTGTGGATAACGACTGTTGTGTTGTTGTTGAATTATTTGTACTCAGTTCACTTTTGTTAAACGTGATTGTGTGTGGTTCTGTTTAGCTCTTGGATTATCCCGTTTGCAATCGGATTGGACTGGAGCAGTTTCTTGATTGGAGAAAGTTCAGCCAATCGCAGCCAATCGATCACAAGCTGCTACAGATGAGATTATGGTCAAACCGGCGTCAAATCAATCATAAACGTCCATCAACTGCTGTTGAATGCGTATTTGTTTCAAACAACCGAGTTGCCAAATGCAAGGTCGTGAAGCAACATAGCGATGAGCTGGCCAATCAAAACGTCAGAATGCTTGTCGTTTAATAGCAATCGTAAATACTGCTGTTCCTCCATAAAAAGGTGCTGTTTTTTCTTCAATAAACTGAGACTGCTTAGTGCCGCTCAGATTCCTGTTCTGATTTTTCTCTATTTGATAGCTCAGCATGTGATACAGTTGACCTAGGTTAATCGGGTTTCAAACCGGTGACCTTACATTAGAAAATCGGCGCCGCTATGATCACGGAGCTTTTATGTGCTTCTCTGGAAAGCCGTTGGTAAAGGTGTGCTTAGTTGCATCCACAACGCAAATGGTCACACCAATCGCTAAGATGGCTCAAGTAATAGGCAACTTGACTGTGCAATCGGTAAGAAACCCACCGCGGTCATATGTCACATGATCCAACTGGTTGGCGGGATCTTAAACTTTATCGGTGGGTGACCCGGCCAATCTGTTGGATGTTAGTTACTCTAAGGCGGGACCCGGCATTTTAATGACGTTTATACTAGTGTCGGTCAAACCGAAGTCATCTGATTGACTCCCGTAGACCAATGGGTAAACAGGTTTCCAGTTGATTTACGTACGTCGATCAAAAGACGCTTGATACGAATTACTATATCGGTTGCAACCGGACAGGCAGCCGTTTTCCGATTTGTGCATTTTTCCATATCTGACAGACCTTCACAATATTCTCTCCACAACGGTAGGCTTTCCAGTATTTGTCGCGCATTATTAAGCCACGGTTTCGTGCTTCTAACTCTAATACATCGGTAAGGGTTTGAAAAATTTCATCCCGTGAGCCTGATACGGTGCCCCAAAGTCAGTCACACCCTGTTCTTGTTCAGTTATCGGTTGTAAGCACATATCTGATCATCTGTACAAGGTGTATCGATCGTCGCCTGCGTATCTGAAAAAATCTGTACTCCAGACATCGTGAACGCATGCACACATATTTTATGCGCACGGGATCGACAACCACTGATGCGTATTTCGAGCATACTCGATTGACGTTCTGTCTCAAACTGCAGCTGAACGATCAACCGGCCAATGGTGTAGTGGGGCGAAGTGAATCAGCAATGTTTGCAAGGCTATTTACAAATGACCCACAGTAACTGTTCCCAATAGATTCCACTCCACTAGGTCAGCTGTATGTTTGAGGAGGGTTCCTCCTGAGTGATGGGGAGATTCCATCCAATTCGGTTATTTCAGTATGCTAGAAAAGATATTGCCTTGGTTAGCTCATGATAACAAAGATCACGTGAAAATAGGAGAAAAGGCGCTCAAGGACGAAGTGTGTATTGATTCGAACCATTGACAAGGGTTCTATATACAACGAACGTGGCAGGTATGGAAAATGGTGTGCGATGCAAGTGTAAAAAGGTGACAGACTCTACAATGGTTCCAAACTTTTAAAAACAGGCGACTATCGAAACGCGCTGCGTGTTTTGAGGCGTTAAATCAAGTCATGACTCAGTGAACGTGCTGTAGCACATTTGTGTTCTTTTAGGGCCTGAACCCACTACCCAGTTAAACTATTCAAACAATGTCCGGATTTAGAGATGTCATTAATTCTTCCCTCTTGTATAAGGGGAAATATTCGTTTTACTATGCTCAATACTGCCTAGTTCTTTTTAGCGGTTTTCTGTTATGATAAATGAAAGAATTCAGATGATAGAATATCCTCAGATTTTTCTTGATATCCACTTTGACCACACCTATAGTATTTTGAGCAATGTGTTGTGAACACGCTTTTAGAGTCCTCATCAAGAGGCGGTGATTAGGATACATCACTCCTTTGATCACGGCATCACCACATCATGGTCAGCATGAAGAATGCTTGAATCACTGGAGTTCCAACTGTTGCAGTTGTTAGTATACAGCAAGCAGTTACTGTCGATTATTTCCGGAAGCTCCTTGATGTAAAATGGTTACAATATAAGGCCGAGGCTTAGGGCTGAGCTGAGTGCAGAACAGGATATGTTCGATCCAACTTTTGGAACTTAAAGTTTTGTCATTCAGAACCGAAACTATCCAATATTAAATGTCAAACTGAACGCCGTATGCTTCCAGTTTATCTACGAGTAGGCCGTGTGACACTCAGTCAAATGTTCTGGAGTAATCAAAGGAGATGACGTCTGAGATTTGGATGCGGATTCCGGTTTCTGTTTGACAGTCTACAAGAAGAAACATGTTTATCACACAACTTCTGTATTCAACATCTGCAGTATCATAGTAGAGTGCTAACTACTGTAGTTAACATGCCTGTTAAGTGAATTATTCCGAATTCTAATTTTGTCCCTCCAGATTTACGGATAACAGGTCATCTTACACTTATCCGGCAAAAATTGGTCTCGGAATTGTCAAGACGTGCAAGATTTGCAATGAGCGATTGTGGACAATAAAAGCTATGAATTCAGATGTTCCTCCAAATATGGGTGTCAAAGACGTTTACGTGAGAGTTGACATTTGTCAGACAAAAATTGCTGAACGCATTCAATTCGCATCAAAAAACTGACAGTGTTTGATGTATAGCAGCGCGATACTCGAACATGATGGGACCATGAACAGTCCTTGCGACGGAACACTTCTAGTAAAATGAAGACTGCTTGGTCATCCTATTTTCAATCTGTTGACTTCAACAGCATAAGCCTGATATAACCGTCCGTCATCACAAATGTAAACTTCCAAAACACTACAGCTAGTTTGACGTAGTTTTTCTCCGTGAAGTAGAGATAAATTGGGCTGGTTGGCTTTCATTCAGATCAAACAGCAAATTACTATATTCATGGCATCGGCTATGATCGCTGGATTCATTGCACCCTCAACAACTACCACACTGCGTACGTAACAACTGCCACTACTATTTCTGGAGGATTTGATGTTGAACTTCCTTTGTTGCGGTTGTACTGCTCAATGCTCCACGTTCTTCGGTTCCATCTTGAATGGTAGGGTCCGACCGTTATGTGGAGCAACCGTGCCCATTAATGATTGCAATCCTGAGCAGTTTGACCATGGGAATTCAGTTAACTAAATTTGATTTTCATAACTTGTGCCACATCTCCACTCAGGTTATATGGCTTATTCGTCTACTGTTGCGTTTTCCGTGTCACCGACCACCAAGTTTTATTACCCCTTCTCGTAGATGGATGTCCGCAGTACACAATCGGTGGAAACATATCTGGGATGTTTCAGCCAGTTACTAAAAATGCGACAGAACGCGTCATCTGGTAGAAAAGAGGTGCCAATGTGCCTGAAAACCCCAACAATTCGTACTTCAGTGAAACTTTTTAGTAGATATCACTGTATGTACCTCGTCATTAGTCAGTTTAACGGAGGGTAGAGCCGCTATGTCGTGGGTAGCCCAATGAACAGTGAGGACATCGGAGGGCAGAAACTTCTGGAGTTGGCCTAGCTTGTTAGAATTGGTTTGATTGGCAATACTGAGAGTTTCGTACTGACCTTCATTGATTGTTGCATACAAGAATGCAGTGATCACATTAGCTGCTAAACGGTTACTTTGCGTTGGAAAACAGTTGGCGAAAGACGCCGAACGAGATTGGGATAAGATTTAAGTCATCAAGATGATGACTATTTGAGGTGAGTCGAGAACAGCAGTGAAGACTTCATCAAGACGTTCACCCAGTGGTTTTCAAAAACTGTCAATAAGTATGTCTTTCATGTGAATGAGATGAAAATCACTACAAGAAGGACTGACTCACAAAACGATGATAAAACCGGCACGGATGGACACTGGTTCTGGTTGGACCAGGGCATATCTGTTAACTACAACTGAACCGGGAATTCAATCAGCCAGCATTAGCTATGATTGATTATTTCAAGTCGTCTTTCAGCGAGATAGTTTGAAGCACGAACGTGTGATCTAATATCGCTCGCTGAATGTATGCTGTATGAATGAATGCTGTTATCGAAATGGTCGTATGGAAGAAAATTATTGAAGAAGTCCGGGGAAGGCCAGTTGTTCTGTTTTAGTAAAGGGGACTATTTTGTAGTAGACAGTACACACAACTGACTATTAACTATATTCCTGTGTTGAAGAATAATGGACTGGCAGTCAGTTCTACATAGGGCATGAAAAGTGCATGGCCGTCAACTTGTTTACTTCTAACTTACCTGCATCTATCTTTCAGTCTCGAGAGGCTAGGCGACATTTACTGAATCTCGGTGATTCTCCACTTTTTATACTAGAGCTTATTTCTGTCATTACTTCGCCTAATGTGACACTGTAAATGGTTGGGCAGAAGTTAATTCAAAGAACCCACATTTGTATTAAGAAGTCACTGGTGAGGCGATCTGGTTTTACTACAACATTGGCCAAACTTTCAGCACTGGTCAGCCATTTGAACTCGACAATACTTGGCCAAGTCTGAAGAACGAATCAGGGTAAGAACAAGGTAGAGTGAGAAATGGTTACTGAATGAGTGACTGGTAGTCGGCAAAGGTTTTTTAAGTGAACGGTAACAAGGAAAAAATAAAAGCAAGTTGGTTTTATTTATTCTAGACGATTGGAGTCACATTCTATGTAGTGGCGTAAAGGTGTAACAGTTTCCGAGTGAGCACAATCTGCCTCACATACGCGCTGATTTTGATTAGGGCTCACTTCGTGTGCAACGAACATTTTGGGATACCGTATCTGTTAATCTGTTTAAACCTTTTATTCAACGTATTGTCCGAAGATGAATCAGAGACCGGATGTGTAGGATGGGTGCATGTGACATTCTGGTGCTCAACCGTTAACCTACATCTTCAGGCCGGTTTCGTTTGCCTACGGGTTAACTTGAATATACGGTGATAGCCACATTGTAGTTAGATGGTTTCTCTACTGTACTACAAGTCGCTACCCTTTTCACTTGGTTACTGGTCATGTGAGCATAATTTCCTAACGGTTTGTAAGTGACAAGTGACTCATTTCGTTGTGTCACCTACATGATTCATGTGTAACTTCAACACGTAGCTCCTGTAACCTCGTTCGCGATGCCCGGATACGGCTAGAAAACCAGTGTTACGTCACTGCAATATGAAATTTTGACGGCCAGCTCAGAGAGTCTGCTCAGCTGAGGATCCAAGTACCTAAGATAGTTGTGCTTGTTGATGCAACAGAATGTGACACGAGATCGTAATCAGTACTGTTGTAAGAAGGAAGCTCCACCTCTTAAGTTTAGTTACGTGTTTTCTTTTGTATAGTTATTCCACGTTGTATGACACAATACATAAGGTCTGTGGATAGAAACGTTAACAGAGACGGTTGTTATTCTGGGGCAGTGATGTGAATGTTGTCCTTGTCCTGCCGAGTTATCTGTGAAATAACAGTCATTAATGAAGTGCGCAAGAAAATCTATAAGAACAACTGCTGCCGTCTTCCCTGCACTTTTTTGATTTTAAAATGTAATCGTCTTAATCTTTGTTCATTTGGTCTCTACAGGCTTTTTGTGAACGGATCCATTCTTTCTTCTCTAGTGTCTGTAACTGTTTTACTGTCGTTGCTAGGGGACAGTTACACGCCACTGTTAGTCTAATTTTGAATCGGTTCGCAAATATTCTGTCCAGAACAACAGATCCTCTTGCGTTATCATTCAGCATTATCCCCAATCAGGATATAGCTTCAAAAATGTATCGCCAAGTCTGTAATCACAGTCACGCCAACAGTCACCGTGATAAAACATTATGGATGCTCAAAACAGCATTTCATTTATAGGTAAGTCGTTGCATATGCTCTTTCTACTTTACTTACACGTTGATCCGTTCTATGGACGTGAGTCTGACCGTCACCGTGTTTCAGATGGTAGGGTATATATCACTCAGTATGTGCTTCAGCCGGTTAACTATAGACTTCGGCACTTCTGTACACCTTATAAACCAGTAGTCATTACAGGTTCACAACTGTGATCCAGATCCAGGTTACACACAACCCTACAGTTTCGATGAGGGCTGTGTACGTACAATGATAAACAATACAATCAGTGAGGTCAGAGCGACTGAATGCTATCGGGTTGGTATTGCCTTGACCGGCCTAGAACAAGTTATGGCTATGACTAGTTCCTTGGCCAACACCATGTTGAATGGTTTAGAAGTTTGATTCAACATGTGTCAGAAGTGCTGTATAAGCTGTTGTTTCTAGATTTAGTTGGTTATTATCGGTTAAAGCTTTTGACCGTTTGACCCAGTTAGCAATGGTGATCCCACCAACTTGTTATCTTCGTATCGTTGCAAAGATGTACACTGCACTGACGCATTAGTGATTTCAAGAAGACATACATTTGTTAAATTAACACAATATTAGTATACTTAGATTTTCTTCACGAAGGAGATGCATGTGGGTTCTCGATATGTGATCAGTTTTCGTTTTCACCAGTCGATCTGTGTCACACGATCGACACTAATATCCATCGGTAATAGTTGGACACAGTCTACCGTGACTGGATCACACGCATTTCACCCTGGACATTTTCTTATGAGTCTGCTAGCAGCCGGAAAAAATATCAACTCGGACACCAGAGAACACCACCTGCCAGGGTGTGAACTACCATACTAAAGGCAACGAAGACTGTTGATGTTCATTGGCATCGTAGCGAATTCCAATTAAGGATAGGTCAAACTCCGTAGGGTTAGTGATTCACCGAAATGCGTTTCCTAAATGACTGTTGACTGTTGTGTTCGTATACGTGTGCAAACAACAGTATGTCCCACAGGCTGTTACAGCGGAGAGAGAACACGTCAGTCAATAGAAGTACAAACCATAATGTTGCATTTACAAGCGGTAACGTCATGTGCGTGGACGAATGAGTCGTTGGACGTTGAAGGTGCGGCCAATCAGAACGCAGCTTGAGTCTCAAAGCGAATGTTGCACACACAGGCGACCTTGGCGCGTATACGACAATGACTTCTGTAACATGCAAGCCGGCCGTCCCTACTTTGATTGTCCGTCACACCTGCGGACCAACTGTGGAGCAACGTGGAGACACTTGAGGACAGTGCTCTTCCGAAGCAGAGGTTCCAACAACAGTCCTGTAAAAGGAAACACACAACCAAGTATGAGCCAAAGGCTCAGTAAGCCATGCACACGACTTACACAAAACGTAAACTAAAACGGCGTCAAAAACGCAGCACCACGCCCTGTTACGCAATTCAAAATTCAGCCCATGCGCAGTTGCTGGTTTCGACTGCACGTTACACTTTCTATTAACGTAGTGCCTCGAAGCTCCAATGAATCTGGGTTGTTGTTTCATTTCGGCAATACCTGCCTCGTTATCATCTTGAAAATAATGTTTTTTCCACACCAAAACAATTATTATGACCGATCTGGGCTTCGTATGGATTTGAACGAGCGTCAGAAACAGTATGTTCAAATGACACCTGCCTGCTACCAGCTGAGTACGAAACTATATCGGAAGCTGAGAAACTTCACATTTAGATTCATTTACCCGCCTAACGCACTGTGTCACATGGAATCCACTAAATGTTCCAGCGATCTGATTGTCCTAACAGGATTTCTCAAACAGTGAACACTGGAATTCACCATCGTCACTGTTCGAACCCAGCCGAAATCCAGGTTTTTCACAGTTGAGTCTCTTATAAAATAATACTGATCGACCGAGAGAACAAAACACTTAGTGCTAACAACTATCGGTGGATCCTAACTGATAACACTTGGCTAGTAGGTGACTGGAATCGTTATAGAAGGCAATAGACAAATGATTTTCGAGATACCCCATTAAATGGAATGATGCAAAAAACGGGTAAGGTTACAGAACCAGAATTATAAGACCGGTTCAATTTGTCCGATCGTTATCAATCTGACTAGACGTTAGCCGGTCATCAGAAGATTGATATCGTGACCCCCAGAATATGCATCATCTCCAGTCGAAATTTTAGCAGTCTGGCTGCATTGCCGGTGGTCTGCGGGCAAATTCATTATCATGTGACTAGTGCTAAATTTTCATATTTGATCTATCTATGTTTTATCAAGAGAAAGTGGACTGACCAATAGGAAAAGGGAAGGAGTTTAGAGCTCTAAATAGTGCATTTAACCTTACGATATGTTGCCAAAAGAGGACTTCAGATACTGTCATACGTTTCTTGAAAAGCCCAGAAGACACATTACAGACGGAACGATTTCAACTGTCAGCAGTCTAATACAAACCAAACAAACAGCAAATATTACGACTAGTTTTAATGCAACGAGAAATGTTTCATAGTTAAACATGGTAGTCAAACATGGTGGTTTCGCAAGAACAAATTCCAAGAAAATTTAATTTCTCGAACTTTAAATAAATTACTGCAACCATATCGATAAATCAGTAGTGTGGGTTAGAACCCCTGTTACTCCTAGCTTTTAACAACATATTGTATACTTTATCAATGGGGACAATATTATTATTGATAGATCTGATATACGAAAATGTAACTCACATGTTGCGGTAGCAGGTAGTCTACGGCAGACCTACTAATGATAGATACTCGTCGATTTTATGGAGAGTATTTTCAGTCCTTAAGGTGAATGTTTTGATCTTAATAATCGTAATCAGACTCTGAATTACTTTTTATTAATCTTTATTGCCCGTAAGTAACAGGAAAATGTTTTAAGAAATTGGATTTTTACCGAAAATGGCATTTGGGTTGCAACGCAAGTTCCAAGCTTGGTGAACATCCGAATACCTAGGTCATTAAGTCTAGCTACGAATAACACCACTGTTCCCAACTATCAGAAGAGAAGGAATGTAATATTTCAGCGAGATAATATCGACAGGTTTGTAGATGGTATATAACGGGAATCTGACTGCTTCCCAAGGATAAGAGCTTACTTGTGTCCGGCCTGAAGCTCTCAGCTCAACCTCACATGCAACCTGTGAACCCATTGGTTTGTTATGTACAAAAACTTGCTGTATTTTACAGCCTTACGGCCAAAGTTAAGGTTGTTTTGGAGCAAACATAACGCTATTTCAGTCCCAACCACCTCTTATCAAAAGTGTGTCCAATAGATGTGTTTAACTATTGATGCCCAGTAATCAAATCTTGTTGCCTTACTCCTTTGCACAGCATGCAGTTCAGTCAGTTGCTTACTAACGTAAACTGTTTGTTTGTTATGATAAGGGATTGGCACCCAGATGATACCAAGGAACAAAATACATCAGTCATATAATTCTGTTGCAGAATGGGAATTCCTCAGACTGAATCGCTCACGTATTCGCCGCACGTCATTTTGGCTTCACAATGTTTCAGTTACTCCGGTCACAGTCAACTCACTGTGAGTTCATAAACTTCTTCGCTTATATACCTTATTTTTAAGTTAACTTGGTTATCTATACGTTTACTTCTCTTATGTCACAGTGAAATACCCCGTTGAAATGACATTTTACGGAATAATGTTGAATCTGTTCAGTTGTCTGCACATCGATCAACCCAAACGGATTGAATTAACCTATTGGTAAATAACTCACGAATGGAAAAATGTTACCTTTTTTCTCACATATGATTGACCGAGGTTTGCTCTGTTAGCCGAACAGTTAGCTTGTCGCGGTATCCATTTGGACTGTTAAGGAAGCGCAACTATTTAAGCTGTTATCACATTACAGACGTTAAGCTTTATCTCGTGCAACGGGAACTTAACAATACCATTCTCTAACTAGAGCCCGATGCGTTCCAAATGATGATGTGAACGGTTATGTACGACTGAGTTGTGAAAGGTTTATGAATATCATGTAATGTAAACCGACTATGAAGATAGGTGAAATCAGCAGTACCACCTAAAAAAGAATGTCGACAGATCGTAGCAAGTGAAGGATCTGAAAAAGAGCAGTCACATTATGCAGTGACCAGGAAAAGAAACCGTAGTGACAGAAAAGAAGGTTACCCAGTCATCAGTGGCTAACATCGACATAGGCGGCTGATAAAAGTGGATTTGTCTATTGCAAATGCAATAAATTATGCGTCTGTACTATCAGACTATATGGTCACATCAGGGCCTGTGAGACTGTCTCAAGGGTGTAGTGACTTACTATCTCTCCAGACAGACGGTTGCCATCAACATTGTTAGCGGTTATCATACTCACATGGGTGAAAGCAACTCGATGAAATTTTTAAATCATTTTGTTCACGATTCAGTTTATTTCTGGCATCGAAAATTTAAGATCTCATTCCACTTTTTACGATGATAATTCCTCTAAAATAGAACGTTCAAAATGAATTAAAGTAGAGTTTCCGCCAAAAAAATATTTGGTAAACCGCTAACTCGAGCAAAATTTGTCCGATGTTTTCATTCACACTTCCAAACGATTCTTTAGTACTCTCATCCACTTGAATGGTCCGATCGATGCACATTACACTTTGTTCTGCATATTGACAGGCCTCTTTTGCTACATGTGCATGGTATGATATGGGTGAGTCAACCATTTTCATTTCACAGAGGTTGTCCGTAACGTGATACTAGCCCCTTCTAAAACAATACAGTTCTAAAACGCGGCGAACTGTCTGACAGTGGAAACAGTCATGGATACACCGGTTAAAAGGGTTAATCAACGTTTCGCTGTATAAACTGAAACATACTACTGATGAACAAGAATCTGAAGAAGTGAGGGGTTTTCTACTTGTTGTGTCCAATCGAATGCAAGGGAGCCATGCAGTCGGCCAATTAGATTGCTCTGACCTTCAAGCGATCGATAACACATGCGGGCATCGGCCGCCTGGGCCGTGTGGACTGAGAGTTTTCCGTAACGTTACTTGAAACGGTAGTTTTAATAAAGCTTACTTACTACTGGTATTTTCCGTCGTTCTTGAATACAACACTACTGAAGTTACCAGAAATTATGCTTCAAGATGACAATGACGACCGTCTAAAATTGTCTCTTGAGGTTTCTCTGAATGCCATTCTTTGGATTGAAGAATTGTTTGCTAACTAGTTAGGTTGTTATTGGAAATACAACATAGTTCATGGCACACCAAATTCCACAAAACGTGGATTGAACCATGAAACTGGAAAGGCTCGTACCTAGTGGTTACTGGTTGCATTATGGATAAGGGTATGCTTTCCACAAGGTTGTTTTCCAATTCAATAAGTAAACTAAGACCAACCGTGCTTGATAGAGACAGATCGTGCTGGTACCGAGATCCACCTTGATCTTCTAATGCTTACGAGTACTTCCGCAACCCGATATCGATCGGCCGAGATTACAAACCACAATATGTGGGACCAGTTGCTACTGCTTGTGAACTAATTCAACTTATGATAGTCTATCAAGTCGTGATCCTAATGGCCCATTGGCGCATGTGTGAAACACGGCGATTGAGTTTATTTTATCTCTGAAAGATCATGTGACAGCTTCAGTCTCCCTGTACGTACCTGAACAGCATCTGAAAGTTCAAGTTCAAGTGAGCTTCTGACAGTAGTTTGCATCAAAGCCTGAGGAACGAATCATTCTTTTTAGCTGAATGAATTCTAATGAACTTACTGGTTATTTCCTAAAAATGGACAACTTACGAAAGTTGGCACTTGTATCCCGTCTACCAAGCTTATACGACAACCCCAGGTTAACAGTGGTGTGATTCAAAACCCAACGAGATATATAATCAATTCCAAGGGGTTGTTGGACAAATGTGAAATGGTGAACATCTCGCCCGTAATCAGGATATAGTGTTGGTTTCTATCTTGAGTTAGGAAACTCCGGTGATTCTCTGCTCTGTGAAAATCGAACTGTCGATTAAAATCCAGGCACTGTATTGATGTACAATCACAGGAACTCCAATGCTGACGTCTGGACTTAGAAGTAGGAACCTTGACTTGCAAGTTGGAAGTTCCACATTAGTCATTCAGTATTGTCCATAATCTTTTGAAAATAGCATGAACCAAAGTGATATTTATCACGAACAACTCTCCTCGTGATTGTCAGAAAATGTAACGTGACGCCTTTTTGAAGATTGTTGGCTGTCAGCATTTGGATGACAGTATTGGATTGTGC
Source organism: Paragonimus heterotremus (assembly GCA_013368495.1). Taxonomy (NCBI): domain Eukaryota; kingdom Metazoa; phylum Platyhelminthes; class Trematoda; order Plagiorchiida; family Troglotrematidae; genus Paragonimus; species Paragonimus heterotremus. Next base: position 38,601 of record LUCH01001175.1, on the reverse strand, counting down.
TTGTTTTCTAGTCGTCGACATAACACCGTGATATCCCTTGGTTTTCGGAATTGACTCCAATTTGGGCAATCGTTTACTTGACCATGTAGCTTGTGTCCTTCCTTCGTGGATGAAAGCCACCAATACCAACCAGAAATACCGTAGACTAATATGCAGGGAGCACCGAGAATTCATGTGCATCGACTGTATCCGTGTAGCAATTACTCGATGACTGCTTCGAAAACCTGTTTCTTTTGTGTCGTAAATACGGGTTTTGTGCCACTCGCCTATACTCAGATCGGTTGATTCCTAAACAGTCATGTGATTATTTCACACGTGACGTTGAATGCACTCCTCTACCCCGACCGTACATTCAACTCTCATGCGTGGGATCCCGCTTCACTCTGCATGCCTGTGGTATTACCTAGTGTAAAACAGATTGCAAAGTTGTCAAGCCAGTAAACTTGAACCTGGATTCTGTGATGGACGAGGCCACTTCGTCTGATGTTATCAGACCCTTCAAGTAGCATAGCATAGTCATGGTACCTGCCTTCGGTAGTGATAGAATACATCTACTCAGTGAATAAGACCTCATCCACCACGAAACAAACGCCTGCATTTCTAGGACGCAGGCTTCCTGCGTCAGATGATCTTGCAAGGGAACTGTATTGACAAACGTCAAGAGTCCTAAGGTTAATCGACATCAAAATTTTTACAGCATGGTTAGAAGACAAAGGCCGCGCAAGGGTCAATGCCTTCTGTGGCTCTGAGTTTATGATTCATCAACGTGGTATCGAACGAAAAACCAGCATCTAATCAACATCCCTTAACAGTACGCAATGAAATTGAAACTTGTCTTTCATTACCTAAGTGTCGCGAAACTCAGAAATCTACAAGGAAAAATGAGGTTGCTCATCAAGACACCAGTTATACAGCCGTGCAGACGGATTATGTAGATGACCTACTGTCGAGTTGAACGTGGTAGGGAAAGGATCCAAATCCACGGAAGCCTCTGGGTCTGCTTCATGTTGGTTAGGAGGTCCTTCTGGGTAATTAAGTGAAATCAACAAGACAATGACAACGTTGGTGTTCAGATCTTCATCCCATCAGTCGTTAACTTTACCCAGTTGAGACCACAATTCATGGCCACATAAATACAATCATGGCTAATTTGGATGCTGGCTCCTCTTCCAGTCATAACAACAATCTCTTTTTATTTATAAGTTCGTCATGTGTCATTTTTATCAGCATTTCTTCTACCGCTTTGTCCAACCCTTAATGTGAGATGGAAAAGGTGTCAATGGGCGCAATCTCACATGTAGCCTGCGTGTACCGCATCCATGCCTGAGATCCTGTTTCGCTCTGATTGGATGTTTATTTATCGTCATCCTGTTCGTCGAGCCCTGTAAGCTTGCGATTGGCTGAATTATTTTCAGTGGTCTAAAAGGCAAGATCGATTAAAGACTGAGTGATGGGATGGGAAACAAGTACGGTAGACTGGCAGCCTACAGTGGGTTCTAAACCATCGTCCTTAGGCAGTAACGAATTATCTCTGACATATTAAAGGATAGGAAATGCTTGCGATTACCAGAACACGGTTTTACACTTCTGACTCGTACGTCATCCTTATGGTTGACAGTGACCGGCTGCAGCACTGTTTTTTGTATTCGAATGCTGACATAACATCGATAGTTAACTGTTCCGTAAACTTCCGCATTATGGCATCTGACATTCAGTCTAGTTGAAATGACATTATTTAGAACCCATTCATGCAAATAAGGATAGATTTGTGGAAGGACCACGTGGAACAGCCGTTACGCGATCAGCCAATTCAAAACTTATGAAGACACGTACACCCTCACCTGTAGCTGAAGGCATTTCACAACTAGATACTTGGTCATAGTTCATTTCAGGAAACAAGAGTCAATGTTCTAGAGTAAAGCATACGGTATCACTAGACATCCGATTGGAAACACCTACCACATGATTGCAACCTCATTCTTGCACAGCCATTTGAGCTCGAGAATCAACAACAAGAAACAGCATTATTTATCAATCGTAACGACATCCGGAGAATACAGAAGTAATTATTATCCAACGGCTCAACGTTTCTCCAAAAGGTCACCTATAAGGAACGATGTATGAGCAAGTGTACTCGTCATCGACTATCGGGCTTCAACTTCATTATGCACATGATCCCTACGGTCAGAGAAGACCATCGGCATCTACTTTACCTTTGAGCGGCCTTGGAATTCTTTCTGTAGTAACACCACGCAGCTCCAACTTTCTGGTTAAAAATGTACGACAGTAGATTTTATTGATAATCACTTCTTAGGAAATTTTATGAACGGTCAGGCGAGGACTTCATCAGCTCACTTCACCGGATTTTTTAATGCAATTGTCATCTGTTGACGCGGAAGATCATCCAGATATGAGTTCCCATTTATAACCTCATCACCTTAAGCACGGTTCACACAATCCCTCTAATAAACCCGTCAGACTTAATTGCTTACAAGCCTCTTCACTGTTCAACCAACAGCATATCACAGTGTATCAAATACGGCAAGCACAGCACACAGTGCGTTTCAACACTCGCCTTTGTCTCTGAAAAACAAGATGGATTCAGGGATATAACATGACTTGTATTCTGGAAAGATTCGGTTGATGATCTCCTCCGTATAAGTTGAAAGCCACTCGTGATTAATTGCAGCTTTCCCATCCAAATAGACCTTTCATCTAGCCCAATACAAGAAATCCCACATCCCTGTAAAATCTAACCGAGAAGACTGCACTCGCATGTGATTGGTGTTCGACTTCCTTACTAACCAGCTATCCCCCATGCCCAACGGATCGATCGATCGACACGCACACACGCATGCGATGTGCGAACGTGCGCGTATGTTCTGTTCTTGGACCAGCTGGAGGAACGCAGCAACAAGGATGAATGCGATTGGTTAGAAATGCCAATGACGTTTATTTGAAGTTAAATCAAGAAGACATTAGCTGACTGAAGTTACCGTATTTTGGGTGATGCTTTTATTAAGCTGACAAAAGCAGACTTATTGTGGCAATGACAATTGCCCCATTTCGGCTGTGATTTGTGCAGAAAGATGTCTGTTCGTCTACTGGCATTGCTGTGAGCCCTAGTAGTAACGCTCGATTTTCAAGGGATATGTTCAGCAAATACTGACATATAACAGTGTATGTTAATGTTTTTCAAGTTAGCTTCAAGGACAACATTCTACTGGCATTTAATAAGTGTATGAATATATAATGAGAAAACAGAATAAGGTGAAGTTGTGTGTGTGGTTCACAGTGTACATTGTAAAAATCATGGTGAATAAACTGCTCGTTATTTTTACCATTCAAATGATAGTTGCACAAGCAGTATAAGTGTGTCCATGTAAATCACAAATTTTCAGTACAAACTTACGACGTGTCATCATGTACTAAAACCAATTAAACAGGTGAGCGAAAAAAAGTAACCGTGTCTGACTTCTCAAAGTAGACGTGAGAAGGATTGTATTGGTCTGATCTTCATGAATGACGGCCTGCATATATTTCAGGATAGTTACAGTATTTCTATTACCGTACATGCTAGTCCTTGTATTCTAGCACACATTTCTTATTTTCATAGTGTTTTTGTTCCCGGTTGGGCGACTAACAGCAAGTAGTCTTATGGAAACCAATGTGGCCAAGAGGTGGCTACTGATTGTTCAGCGTTTTGATGAGGCCATTATTTAAATTCACCACGTTGTTTTGTTGTTTCTAATGCTGTGTCAATGATTTACGTTTGTCATGATGTTGGTTATTCGTGGTATTATGGCAAGCTTACTTTTAGTGTGAACGGGGACGCGATTCAAGACTGTGTGGAGAAATGCTAACTGTCGCATAACCATGTGCATTATCTGTTTCCGGAGTGTCCGGAGAGTAGCTGGTTTATCAGTGCGCACCTGCCGTGTACAAGGAAGTAGAAGGGTCGGTGGTAGGCCCTCTAATAAACTCTGAACCAGCACTTTAAACTAAAGGGGAATTGTTACAGTGATCGACAAGTTAATCGCATTGTGATGGATGATCAAATCTGAAGCACGAGTATTCCAAAACTCGGTGGGATATCTCGATGCGATAGTGAGATATAGCTAAAGCTCAATGCTGATGAATTGTGGACAACACGGTTGACTGGACAAGCTATCACTCAATGAACTCGGGACCAATGGATGAGAAATTGCGGACAAAAAACCCACGACAGAAAGGGTCAGCCACACGCACAAAACCAGGTAAAAGTACACACGACGTTTGAATGAAATCCTCGTTGCGTTGCGAACTGGAATTCCGACTTATAAACGCGAATGGGCGCGTGACGTGCGAGTTGGACAATAAAGATCATGCTTTGTTGAATGACTGTTTGTTAGAGTATTATCCGCACTTCACTAAAGTGAAAAAATCTAAGCTTTTGCGCGCAATCAAATCTGTATAGGTACGTTAAGGGAACTGACACACAACGGGCCCAGTAAACATTGCACACGCGATCTCCATTTTTACGTTACTCACGACGAAATACCAGCTGAACCCTGCCGAGCTGTTAACAAAACATCTAAGTTCACGGCAAGAGCAACTGTATAGTCGGTCGTAGTGAAGATATCAGAATCCCGTTACCCCACCTGAAAAATGGCTAAGATCATAGCACCACCCTGAGAGATGATTCGCTTTTGCAGCAGTCCCGTCTACCCCGCGATGTAAAAGAGAAATCAGATGAATGCAACAGCTCAGGAAAGGTGGGATGGGACGGGATGAACGGAACACGTGAACGAACAAACGTGGTGTAAAGAACTATACAGTTCTTAGCAGTGAACGTGATAAAGAGGGGACACGGTCATCATCATCATCATTATCATCATCATCATAGACAGTAATACATCAGTGGTTCACACTGATGCTTAACTGCCGATAGGTAAACAGTAAGTGGATTTTCTGTCAAAAATAGTGGCAGTTGATGAGTTCGAGGTGATTCAGGTGTCGCGTGCGCTGTTCATGTCACCACTGACGACAAATAATGAAAGGCATTCACTTAGTAACTTCTTTCGTTCTAATTCCATCATATCCACATTCAGAATAATGATACTCGTACAAGGGAGAAAGTTGTCTGCGATGGACTCAGTGCTTCTTCTCAGTCATGAAATATTCGGACAATGAGTTGTCCGGTATATATTGCAGATGTACGGTATTGGAAAGTTTTCCATCATCCTTCATAGCTCGATGTTCCTCGGATTCAACACTGGCAATATCGACTGCACATGTTGTTCTCTTTTTAGGAGTGAGCGGTTGGATGTTGACAGCTTGCAGGTCCCGGTAGACATGAACGTAGGGATCAGCAATGCGGTATCCAATTTACGTGCAGATATTTCATTAACCTTGTCTCCAGCAACAGGTACGCCCAGCTGCTGTCTGTGCGTCAGATGTCCAAAAATACTTTTCAGTACACATACTGCAGAACACTTCACGAACCTCACGTTTCCAATTGATCGGCTTCAGTTTCTACCTACTCTTTTATAAAACACTCGGACTTGGCAGCGTTTACTGAACTACTTTGTGAGAATGCCGGTAAAAATCAGTGGTTGTTTCTAAAGAATCGACAGTCTTGCTGAGGCCATTATTACAACATCACAAGAGGTTGTTACGAAGCAGTGCACACCTGGTGAAGAATGACTTTGTGCATGAAGGCTTATCATCTACACAAACTGTGGATTTATCAACGAAACACACCTTGTCTGTTTCAGTATTATGCATCAGTGTTCTTCCAACTGTATAATGTTACATTGTGGGCATAATGACTAAGTTGTTCGAATACATAGTTTGTCTCCACTCGCGATGGTGAATAGAGACTCCTCATTGATAGCAGTGCTACTGGCTGTCTGAATTCTATTTTTGGCTGCTCACATTCATTCACAATTTTTTTAGAAAATCATACAATGTTTATTTTGAGTCACAGTATCGTTACTCTACCGATTCGCATATTCTGCTTGTCCCTTTCCTCTTATAAAGGATGCCTGTTTCTGCAAAGGTACGGTCAGGCAAATTTCTAGAAGTCGGACAAGTTGACAATCACTCAACAAACCTTTTGATACAATGACATATTAAAAGCCACAAACTCAGTGAACTCTTCATCTGGCAGGCCGGTCGCTTACTTTCTCTGACGGTAATCTTCTCCTACCATTATAACGTCTTTTGCATTTCTGTCCCGTTTAATCATATCTTGCTTGAGGCGAAATTGGCAGAGTAAAATTCTCGCACTTGGAAATTGCAAAAAGTCCAAATGATTGGAACGCCGATCTCCATCCAGCTTCTCTGCATATCCCCTAGAGACATAAGCTGTTCGTAGCTTTCTAGCACGAACTCGTAAAGCTTTGGAGTTTCGTCCAAGGAAGATCTGCAGAACATACCACTACCTTAACTTTTGCAGTTCGTGATGACAACGTATCATTAGTAATAGGTACTCGTTATTGCAGTCGGTTATCGAATCAACGTGGATTAGACAGCCATATTTCACATACACTTCATGTAACCTTTCCGTTGTGAACAGAAAGTGAAGAAAAATGACCACCGTTACAGTGTTGACATAAACTGGTCTCTCGGGGTCTACCATCTTTAAAGTTTATCGAATATACTGTAAATAGTTTCTGTCCCACTCTTCTCAAACTTACAGTTTGTTTATATGATCCCGAGTGGAGGTCAGTCGTTCTGTGTTCACGAATAATCCATCTCCGAAAAACTCGGAGCGCTACGTAAGTTACATGAATGAAGCAGGGGTAATGAGAATCACGGGTCTAACAAGAAATGATGTGATTAAACTGTTTAAGAGTTTTGCAGTAATTCAAAGTGAACAGATTATAGGAAAGCCTGCTTTTATTTCAATGTCGTCAAAATTTCCTTCCCCAAATATCTGTACCAGTCCGACGTTCTTGTACTACCACTCTGTTTAACGTAAACGGCTTCAGTCTTCCGTTGGGATGATTTCAATGTACTGTCAAATTCAACGAACGTCACACACACAATCTTCTGGAAACTGTGGACGAAATCTCTCTCAAAGGTAAATTCGATCTGACATATCACATGCTGGGCAGTGATATGAACGCCTCCACCAGTGGTCAGTAGACATGATGTGCACGTGAAGTGTCGAATAGACAGGTTTCAAGTCTCATATCGGAACGCACTTTAACAGTATTCAGAATATCGTTGATTGTCACACTGAACGTAATTGATTTTCTCAAGGAGCCGGCGTTTTGATTGGGAAGAACATTTGTTAAATTCCCTGGTTGCCTGCAAGACAGTCGTGGACGGGATCAGTTTATGGTTGACAAAAAATACCTGATGGTTGGTAAGGGTATGCCGTAAATCCTGATTAACATAACGGGAATAGACAGGTAAGTGCGACTTAAATGGCGTATAGAAAGTGACACAGATTACGTAGAAAATTTGCCTATTTCAACTTGAAAACTACCCACAGTTGACCACAGCCTTCGCATTCAGATAAACTCACTTCGAAAAGAAGCATCAGGATCGAGTTTCGCTCTTGTTAGAGCTCATCGGTAATGCATATCCTCGTCTGGATCAGATTTTGCACTCCGACCGTCATGTTTGAGGAACCAGCGTGTTATCCACAATTTCACAACTTCACAGTAGGCATGAACAAACGATCATACCCAAACTCTCAACCACAACCTTGTATAAACAATGATCAGCTTGACTAATCATTTCGAAAGGAGGATAAACAGAATCGCTCTGTTCAGTCTATTCGATGGCCCTGCGCTGAAGAATTCTCAGTTAGATTGAAGTTACTGTCTGTAGTGAATCGACCGAATACGGGAACCGGAGTGCAAATTCTGGTCCAGACGAGGATACGGATTACTGAAGAGCTCATACAAGAGTGAAACTCGAGTATAATGCTTTTTCTCGAAGTGGGATAGCTGAAAGTCTTATATGAACGCCAAGGTTGTGATCAGGTGTGAGTAGTGTTCAATTTGATATCCTCTCCAAAATTCTATTAAATTTACCTATCTTTGATGTGGTATTCATGCTTACCGTTTACCGCATGTCACCTGTCTATCCTTGCACGCCTTTCTCTAATTCCGAACGATTCAATCGTGTTATCCACACAATCGACTGGGTGACTGCCCTATCTACATCTCTTCATTTATATGTCACTCTCGTTTCTGACAAAGCTATGCGCTATTGCCGCCACGTGTTCTCATTCTACTCTGAACTGACTACGTGTCAGAGCTGGCAGTATGACGTGTGTTATAAACTGTAATACGGGGGAACTTCAAAAACTCACATCGTTAACTAATGATGTACGAATTTGTGATGTATAGCGGCAATCGTGATACAACAGCGACCTAAACGGTTGTAATTTTCTTGAAGATCCCGGCCATACTCTATATGTTTCTGCATCCTTGGTTTGCACTTATATTTACCTATCCGCTTATTACAGGAAGTGTTGATGGAAACCCGGCGCCATTCCACTCAGGTATACAATCCTTTGCATACAACAGATTGTATGCTTTCTCATCAACATGGTATTCAGTGGTCTGCTCGGTTATTGTCGTTTGGAATGCTAACAAAATCGTCTGTTTGCAACAAACGAGGCTGCCTTTCCGAAAGGTTTTTCAAGAGTTATACTCTAGTGGATTCTGTACTATCATATATGTTGGTTGTACCAGGCACTATTTATTGCCGCTGATCCCAGAGTAGACAAGAATCAATTGACTTCCTTTTTTCCTATCAAACTGAAAATTAATGGTTTGTTGCTTTCCTAACCGTGGTCTTCTGATTCAGTCCGGCTGGGAGTGCACGCAACGATAAAAGACGAGCAGATTTTATAAAGGACGTCATATTATGTCATCCTGTCTGTCTCGTGCTGTGCTACCGAATCGAGAAAACCAGAACAACACTAGACTGAGCGACACTAAGCAATTTCAGTTTACTGGAAAAAACAACACTTTTTATAGAGGAGTGGCAAGCGTTCTTGCGTTTTGGTTTGCCAGTTGCATCGAACATCTCAGTTGTTTAAACTCGACAAACATTCAAACAGCTTGTTTTAATCTTCACTTCCTACTAACAGGCTCGGTGCAGCAGCTGATCACCGTTTTGATCGATTGACGCCAATCGAACACAGTTCCACCTGTAGCAGCTTGTATGCAAACTCTATTCGGTTCGACTTTCTGCAATCAGAAAACTGCTTCAGTCTAATCTCATTACACTGTGCTCATATTTCCAAAACTTGCTGGAATTGGAGGAACTTATCTTAAGCGGTCTGACACTTTGAGCGTTTGTTTGGGTAGATGCACAACAGTCAGTCATACAAATACACAACCATCCAGCTACAATGATAAGAATTTGACAGATTGTGTTTAACAGATGTACTGGAATCGTTCCAGCTGGACCTCTTGTTTACTCACTCAGAACAAATCTGTCACGGACGCTTCTTGTGATATGGAATTTTTGAAAGCAGTGGGGATTTATGGACAAGCAGAAGTATACAATATTCATATACATGTGACTGTATTCGGTGATATTACAAACTAAAAGAAGCGAAAATGCCTACAAATATGAAACAATGTTGTTCCTGAATAAACTTGTGGAACGCAATGATCGTCATGTATGATATATGTTTAAGTAAGTTTTGTTCGTGCCAAAAAATCGAACAACAAAGAGTATAATTACAAAGCATTTACGAGAATCTGGCCATCGAATAGATCCCGGTAAATCATTCCGTTTCATCTGTCATACAATGAACAAACCCGTCTTAGCTTTTTCTCAATAGTTTGCAATACATCGTATGAAACTACCGTTATGTGGTCAGAAACAGGTGGTTGATAATATGTCATTATCCTGATTATTCTGCCTATTCCGCCTTCGTTATTCTCATTCTTTGTTTCCATCTTACATTTACATCCGTATCTGTCATTGTTATTTTTGATCACGTGACTGAAGCATGATTGATCACTGAAAAGTTTTGTCCTTAGGCTCCCACACGTCCAAATGTTTGTACAACATTTTGCGTATGTAAGTGAAAAGAACAAATGGAATGATGTTTAAGCATACATCTTAAATGATGACCGTTGCATACTTCAAGCATACAGATATATTCGTTTTATAAATAGCGTGGCTTATAATGTGGAAATATAACTCAAAGATGAACATACTAAACATGAGGAAATTGCAGTTTAAAAGGTTACGGTTAGATATCACCTATATTATACGTCGTACACCGGTGAGAAGTAGTCCAGATGGATATGTTGTTTGGAGACCTGGGAATAATTACACGAACGTATACATCAAGTCTTCGTTACAAAGCATGTGTTAAAAAGGTTGCCAAGACAGATTCAAGCATGCACTACCACTAAAGGCATGTCTGCGTTTCAGGTGATTCAGCTGTTGCTTCAGCTTTGGTCATTAATGCCAGAGACAGTGAACTGTACTCAAAGTAAAAATTGGGCTCAGAGAATGCGACAAGTTATGTGATACTTTGTGGATCAGAATAAATTCTTCCTTTACATATTGATAGAATATTCAAAGTCGACTGAGCTTAAGTAATGTTTCTTGACAAGTATATGGACGAAGTAGTGAAACAAGATTTGTAGCCCTAGACTGTGCTCTTTCAGTCGGCTAGATATCTCTCAAGAGTTATGGTCAACAAGTTTGAGTATTTAACCTTAGCTGAGGGCGTACCAAGGATTTGATCAACAAGGAAAGCTCTCGAACGGGTGAAATGGAATTGAACGAGCGGGTGGATGTCAAGTTTATAACAAGATATGCACAATCTGAGTCTCCCAGTCTACGATTCATGTGTTGCGGTCAACTAAATAAATATGTTTTTAATGCTGCTGAACATATAGGACTTCTTTTGATTGCGTGTAGTTTATTGTAGTATCTTACTAAGATTTAGAACTTCAGATAGTTCCAGAAATCATACTGGAATTCAGATTTCACGTTTAAGTAATAAGGACAGGTTGTGGGGCTGATTTCACTAAGTAGCTGTTATTCATGGAACACGAACACGGATTCACAGATGAACGCCAGTACTGAAGGATTGAGAGGTTGCCAGTGATTGGTATCATTTGCGGACGCAAAGCCATAAGCAGTCCTCTGCTTGCCTCCGTACACGACAAAGAACTTGGAGAATAAAGGAGGATGAAACATTAAAACTGTCTTTCCAGTCCTGACGTTGTACCCTAGTGACGTTAGATTGTTACGGTGCTAGCATTGTGAGCCGAAGACACGGGTGGCGCAGGGGTTATTTATTCTGGAAAGCAACACACGGGTTAAGTGCTTAAACAGAACCACAAACAAAAACACTCATTTGCATACGTTACTCGGCCCAGACCGTCTCGGTTGCCACAGACGCCAGACGTAGAAAGGACCATTTTGGGCGAAACTGCAATCCGTCTTCTTTTTTGTATTTTTCCTGCGATTACTTCAGTGTCAAAATATATGTTCTGGCGCCCACTACTGAATAGTAGTCGTGTGAGTAGTATATTATGATCGTTCGTCCTCACTACATTAGATTCTCTATTATTTTGAGGTTTGGATAGGCAATCAGTCGAATGGGTTTGGAACACACGTAGTTCCTCTCGTTTAAACGCAATGACAAAATTTACTTAAAGTGATCACTTTTAGGAAACGCATCGATAGTATACATACACCAATAGAAAGCGCATTCTATTGATCCGAAAATAAGTTGATCAGAACGGAGTGTGCAGTTCGTTCTTTTCTATGAATAGCATGCGGCTGGACTGTAGTTTACACACGCGCTCTAAAATGTTCATTTCGTCACTGTCGCCAAATAAACTTAGTATCTTCGCGTACCCCTTTGCCTGGTATAACGGTGTGGTGAAAATATACTCGATACACCGCTTCTCTAAACCCCAACGCAATGTAAGATTTAACAGGGGACAAGTCCAAACTTCGCGTTAAGGATACCACATCATGATTGGATGAACAGCCTCAATGTTACGACTTCCGTTATTCGTTAATTTCTTCGTTCTGTATTGCACCTATCGGCTTACGGTTTGTGACTTTTGCAGGCGCCAGTACGAACAGCCAATGACAGGCTGTGGTTTCTTCAATACTGTTGTACATCCATAAGTTCAGCTTCTTGTCTCGTGGATATGAACTGCTTACTGCAACCAGTACGATGTCTTCTTCTCAGTACTTGCGTGGGTGATTTAAATTGCAGTAAAATTTCTGGGGCTAGTCGAAGTACCTAATTCTGAGTATTGCAAAAGACTGGTTGGTTAATACACCCTCCTCTGCTACTTTACATTCGTCATTATCAGCAATACATCAGTGGTTCACATTGATGCTTAACTGCCACACAACCACAAAGAAGAAGCAAACCCTGTATAGGAAGAGAGAAGAGAAGAAAGAACAAGAGGAGAAGGGAATCTAACTGCTCAAAATAGCTACGTCTATATTCAAACATACAACATCAAAGCGCCTACACCTTCCGTTTTTCTGGATTACAACGCTTGAATTTGGTGGGCCTACTCCGTAGACATGAGCCTAAAGAATTCAACACAATAAGTGATCTGGTCTGCCAAACACTAACCACAGGAGATTGTAGTCGAGTGTTTGAACATGATTGGTCGGTCATGTCCATTGTGATTTTACTAGCGTTGTGGGTAACACGCTAGATTCACAAACATAGAGCTGGAGAGCATCTGCTGGTCCGGATGAGGGTACACATGACGGATGAGTTCTAATAACAGCAGAACTCAAGTACAGTGCCTTTTTCTAAATAGACTGATCAAAAGGCTTGCCTGAGTGCGAAGGTTATGATAAAGTGTGAGCGGCGCCCAGTTTGAAATAAACCGCCTTGTTTTGTCGACGTCCGTTACTGGTCGAATAATGTGCAGAATTTGACTTGTGTGAAACTAAAAATTAGTGGTGGGATAGGCAGTACCCGATGGTTTAACGCACGGGCAGACTGATAATGGAAGTGGACAGCAGTGGAGCGTCATCATTGTGACGGTCCATTGCAAGCGTCCAGCACGAGGAGACTAAAGACAGATCGACTTGCACCCAGTGTCGTGTCCCCCACAGCTTCCCTCTCTTATATCACAATGGTACCACCGCTTTTTGGGCACAGATCTGACCTGATTACAATGTTCGACTTGCCAGTGATTCTCCAGACTAAGTGCAGGCCGCAATGGGCAGACAAACCAAGGCCAAGCGTTACACAATGTAGTGTGCAACAAGGTGCGCGCAAAACTCAGAATTTGGACACTGCATTCCTGTTCTTGATATCTCGTTGTATTGAGGCGAACTCTACACTACTGTTGTGAGCCAAGAACGCAGATGGCACAAGGGTTATCCATCCAGGAAAGCAACACGCGGGTAATGCGTTTCAACATGACAACAAACAAAAACACTCATCTGCTTACGGTACTGTGTCCAGACGGCCATGCTTGTCACAGACGCCAGTGCTCAGTTCCATCACTTTTCATCACGTGCCAAGAACCACTTCATGCGATGCTGCACTCCGGTGTTTCTCCTTGTATTTTTCTTGCGACAAATTCGATGTCAGTATTTATGTTCTGCCCCCCCCCCACTACTGAATATCAGTGATGTGAGTAATGTACCACGATCGCTCCTCCTTATTACATTCAGTAGCAGACGAAATGAACAGGTTCAATGTTTACTTTTTTCCAGTCAGCGGTGGATGTGTACATAGGTGACAGTGAATCACAACGATCCATTGATATAGGGTTCTTCATAAGCCAACTGTCACGTGCAAATTGCGCTCCAGATTTCAAGGACTGAATGATGTGGACTGACACCCCCGTTTCGGTAGGGAAGGAATCGAATCAAAAGCAGGTCAGAACTGTGGCCTGCCCCCATATACGAGGACTGATTTGTCCAGAGTCCTCAGTTTATATAGAGACTCTACAGGACAGAATGAAAGTTTCCTCTCGAAGGGCTCTCTGAAAGAACAACAACATTTGTATCTGTAACCGCCCTGAATAATCTCCTGATGGGTGCTCCACGGTTTTTGCCAGCCTTTGAAAACTACTGAACAAAGTAACACTTGATATGAATGAATGGGTGATGTTTTGATCTCATCCAATCACCGTCACGGAATAACGAAAGATTAGTCTCAAATGTTGTTATATAATCAGAACATACTAGGAAGTGACGGGCTGATAAACAGGCAACATGAAAGCCTGAACTGTTCTTTACCTAGTGAAACTTGTTGTGCTTGGAATTATGAAATGAACTTTTCAAAACGTTTAATTCGGACAAGTTGGAGGACGTGGTTTCATAAAATTAGTTAATTTGCAGTGGCGTACGTTATCGATGATCAGGCTAGCAGGTCACGCCGGATTCTGACTATGTAATGACTTACAACCGACAGACATCAACAAGGGTATGTTACTACAAAATCCATGCACCTTATAAACAGCCAGACTAATTATAATATTCGTAAATCAACTTTGGTTTTTGTACAGTAAGTCCTCCGTCTATCAGTTCCGATCAATCTCAGAGTTACCACTGTTAGCCGTGGTTCAGTTTAAGCTTCTAGCCAATTGCGACTAGTGCTTAACTGTAAATTTTCAATTAGGTATTTGAAGGTAAGGGACGGGAATTGTGTTTCACTTAGCTTTAAGTATAGCAACCAAAACGATATGGATGTTCAGACGAACGAGAAAACAGAAACGAACAGGACCTTCTTATAACTTGCTTTCGTAATAAGAATCAAGCCAACTCGTCACCCACATTGAACAGCCTCTGCTGTGGTATCAATTAAACCGCTCGTGTTCATTATCTTCAAGCCTTATGGTCGTAAATTGAGAGTAGTGACGAGAACTGTTTGAGGTATTCCGAAGCAATCCAGATTCGAGTCCAATTATGCATTTGTCTTTTGTACGGATTCGTACCAGTTGGTTTTTTAGCATATCAAATTGAAGAAGAATGCCAGTTACCATTAATTCATGGCCCCTTCATTCAAACATAATTGTCGGAGTCTTTAGTTGCACATGTTGAAATATTCTTGTAAGATGGTTTAATAACGTAAAGCTTGCAGGTAATTAGCCAACAGTGTGGCGTTAGATACGTCGCAAACACTAGTCTCATGTTTATCGTCGGTAAACATAGACATGGTAACCGTTTCCAAGGTTTTGTACAGTGATGTCAAAGTACTGATATCTAACTGAGACTAAAAGAGTTTTTCACTGGACCGAATTCGCATTTTCGAACTGTGTGCCTCAGTGTGACGGAGCAAAATCCGTTACTCAGTTGTGTGTACAAACAGAATAGAAACCTGTATCTCAGTGTTACGTGGTTATTGAATAGATATGCCGCTTTCTATCAGTCAGAACGCTGATCCTTCAAAATAACTATCGCGTTGCACTTTCGACTAACTGATGACATTTGAAGCAACCAAAATTTGGTGAGAAGCTATCCGAGTCACCGACTGTACAAACCAGAGCGTAATGAACAATCGAACTGACTGAATGATCTGACATCCAGTTTGAAACGGCCACACAGAACTGGATAAAAACTTACTTGGAGATCCACATGTTTATGGACATTTTCTTCCGCTGACTACTAATGTAACTGAAGATGTCTTTCACTTCGTAGTGTTAACTATCTAGATTATCCCGGTTCTCGATTCAATGATATAAACGGTGGTAATATTGACCACTTACTGCAATCAGTCCAGTATTTCCTTCCCACTATATACGCGAGAGGTTCACGTTCAAGCTCGATTCATATGGTTATCAATAGTTCTTCGGTCTAAGTACTAAAACATTCGTCATTGTGCGCACACATCACGGTCAGAGTCCATGTGGTCTAGGTCGGTTGGCGGCATCCGAGGCGGATTAGCCTGTCACAGTGACCGAAATCAAAGGACGCCTGC
>LUCH01001175.1:10394-20571 GCA_013368495.1 Paragonimus heterotremus | reverse complement strand
CTCGTTCACTGAACCAATACCGTAGGGTCCGAGGACTCCCGGCCAAGCCACCGAGTCGCGCCCGACTCGAGCGTTCAAGTCACCCGTCACAAACAGTCGATCAGTCACATGCACCGACCGGTTTGTGACGGAGAGTTGATCATAGAACTGGTCTTTTGTATCATCAGTGTGACATATAGTTGGACCATAAACACTAGCGAATGTAGCACACTAATCTCGTCCGAGTCGCAGGCGCATAGACAGCATTCGAGGGCTGATGCCGTGCGGTTCGCCTATCATCAAATCGTTGATGCGATCAGCGACTGCAAAACAGACACCATGTTTCCGGGCACCGTCTGTCGGGTAACCTATTCAGTAGAAGGTGTAGCCGGCACCTGCTTCCCGTAACTTACCTTAGTCCGCAAGCCTTGTTTTGCCCAAGGATGCTACGTCGATTCCATAGGACGCAGTTCCATCGCGACCAGTGTAGTGCGCCGTTCTGACCGTTCGCTAGAGTCGCCTCGATCTAGTAGCGTGTACACATACCATGCTCCAACACAGAGCGTTTTGCGTCCCCCCAGCTGTTTCAGGTTGGTCTACGGGTAACGGAAACTTGGGTGAGCATTATCTGCTGGGGGATTAATATTAGGGGGACATTATGAAGGGAAGTGATCGGCAGTAGCATATTTTCGCCTATCCACTCTGCCATGTGCAACAGATAGGGCAACCCGGTTTATCCTGCGCGACGGCTGACGCAGTACGGTATTCGGTTTGTGTTGTAAAAGCATGGCATTTATGGGCTTAGGATACGGCCAGGACGCCGACACCTAGACAGGAGAGCGATTAGGGCCCTCAACCAGAGCCTTTGGCTCAAAAGCCTGTACCATAAGGCAACAGGTGACACACACACGCACATGCGCATCGGCATCAACTATCCAGGACAGGCTCGACAATCACAAACCAAAACATCCGGAACATTCACACAGAGATAATACTGCACAGACAAACCAACCACAAATACTGCACAGACAAATCAATCACACATACACAGAATCAGATCAGGCAGGAAAAAAATACTCCATAGAATCGTAGCACACTGACACAATAAACAGGGAACACCTCACAACGGACGCATTTGCTTTTTGTCTGGCTGCTCTCTTTTCAGGTTGTGTATACCGTCTTGAAGAAAGACATACTCACCGACAAGCATGTCCAGCTCGCGGTTACCAAACTAGTCATGGGCTTAAAAATTGTCGTGCACGAGTCTCGACTCAAAATTCCTTACCTGTACCCACTTGAATTTTGACGACTCCATAGTGGTTTATTCCTCACTCATTTTCCACGGTAGATCTAGCAGAACAATTCTTCATCAAGGAAAATGATGACAACCAACGAGGACATAACAGGACGCTTTACAAGTCCGTCTCCGGATCTTCCTCAGGCAACCGCTCTTTTCGTATACAGTCATTAACCACTGGAACAGCATTCCTTCTGACACCGTCAGCTGCACGTCTACACGTCGCTTTAAAGCACTGTTTGATTCTCATTTACTTAAAACAGATTAGTGCTCTCGCTCTGTTCTTGGTATTCGCGGAAATCCCCAACAAGGGTGCTACATCCTGTTTTCAATCATTGTCTTTCAAGTCAGCAGACGCCCGCTTGAAACCGAACTAGACAAGTCGATTGGATCCCGGTACTTCGATTGCGTTCAGTTCAGTTCGGGTCATAAGACGTGAGACTAGCAACCGGCTGATGTCCAGTTTCTCGCACCATTGAGCTCCGGATATCCCGCCGTGTAGTGACAAATGAAGAAAAACTTCCCTTCAACATTTCTGCGGCATCTTTGATAGTACGTAGGACACAGAATATTATTAGATGGGCGGCGATAGTATCTCTGACCAGGTCTTCAACAGGACAATGTAAGCGCTCTCTTGGGTAGCAGTGGTTTGACTGTTGGAGGGAAGCGGTATTGAAATCGCTTTCAGCAAACATGGTATGCTCAGATTAGCAGACAGGATCGAAGTCAATGCTGATGTCACCATGATCTCTTTCAGGCTGTTGAATGGCACGACAAAAGCTTCCTGGTCACGAGAACAGCTGAGGGGGGACGAATAACTAAATGAAGAAGTCTTGCGCAAATTGTCTACAGCCCGCAAAATAGTAGAGCTGAGAAGCATAACAAAGATGCGGACAGAGGACAAGAGGGATGGCTGTCATCGTTTTGAGTAGACCGTGGTCACTTTATCATCCTTCCAGGTCCGGAAATAATGCAACCCAAAATGCATCAAGCTAGTGCTTAAAGTCGGTGAAAGTGATGGCCAAAACCACATCGGGTAGCTGTTCACAAGTCTATATAAGAAAAAAGTCGGCCAGGATTTGGGTCGTGACATTTTCATTTACAACAGAACGGCTAATTAGGGACAAGGTATCGACGTACCTTGTTGAAGACAGACTTCTTGGTACTGCACCACACGGTTTCCAGAAACGGAAATCTTGTCTATACAACCTTTTGTATTTCATGGATGAGGTCACGAGACGATTGAACGAAGGCAGAAAAGTCGATGTATGATAGTTAAATTTCAGCAAAACCTTCGTTTCAGTAAATCACCGTTATATCATCCACAAAATGAAGTGGTTTGGTATATCCAACCAAGTGATTAACTAGGTAGAGGATTTCTTAAGTAACAGGGTTTTTAATGTGAAGGTTGGAAGCGGATTCCCCGAGGTAGGCACAACCCATAATTGTGTCCCTAAAGGATCTGTTTTGGGTCCTCTGCTATTCCTACTGTTCGTAAATGATCTGGTGGGTGGAATTAGTAACCCATGCATCCTATTTGCAGATGATGTTAAAGTAGCAAGGTCAAAAACCGTGTTGCCTTAACGCAAGATCTCAAGACAGTAGCAGAGTGGTCTCTAAAGTGGGATCTATCATTAAATGCTGTCAACTGCCAAGTGGTAACTGGAAGCTCTGAACTCCTTGAAGTACCCAGTCCCCAGAGTCCATTCACCAATGTTTGCGTAGAAAAGGCCCGAGACTCGGGAGTATTGATCAAAAACGATTTCAAGTCCTCAGCCCAATGCGCAGCTGCTGCATACAAAGCCCGCAGTGAGCTGTTTGGAATGAGAGTTTTATCTAACAGGCACCAGAAAGTATTTCTGCCGCTATACAAGGTCATAGTCCGGCCTCAGCTGGAGTAGTGCGTGCAGGCGTGGGCATCCTACCTACGTAAAGAGATCCAGTGCATTGAGAGAGTACAACAGCTCGCTACTCGAATGATAATATGATTTGAGGGCAAACCTTATCATGACCGATTAAAGGAGCTCGGGTTGTACTTCGTGGGAAGGAGGAGGGTGAGGGGTGATCTTATGGAAACCTCCTGAATTCTGAAAGGCATAAGTGACGTAAAGACCACAAGTTGTTTGCACAAGTGGATCAAGAAGCCATCACCAGAGATCACAATCTCCGACTGAAGAAAAGCAGGGCTCGTTCAGACGTACGAGCAAACTTCTTCAACCACCGGATAGTGAATGGGTGGAACAAACTCCCAGGTGAAGTAGTTCATAGCGGTACAGTGATCTCCTTCAAAATACGGCTGGATAGAATGTGACAGGAGGTCTTTCTAGATCTCCCTTAACATAACGGACAAGAATTGGCAGGTACTGGTAGCATAGAGGGATGTGACAGTGTGAGGTCATTTTTTGTTAACTTGAACTTTCATTTAAAAAAAGACCCTGTATGGTTAGAGTAGTTCCGACGTACAGTCAGTGTTTCGGGTTATATCTATGATAAAGTGGACACTTGAGCACACTCACGTGCCGTAGGTAATGTAACACAGACGTATATGGTCAAGCCTTCCATTGTCATGTATGGAGTGGGGAGCATAGGTTTTCCGGTTGAGAGTGAAAGCTCGCCGGTTGGCATTACCCCATTGTTTTATGAGCGTTGGTACTGATCCGTTTCCCAAAACGGTTACTTATCAACCTGTGAACTCTTCATGTGGCTGCACACTTTCCTCCTTTCCGGTTTCACGTTGCCGCAGCGGTTTCATATAGTTGTGATTTCTGCTCGGTACAAACTGGAGTCTCCGATCGGAGATCAAACTGCCAAAGCGTTCAAACATCGCGGTGATACCGCGGATGGCAGCTAGAGCAACATGCAACTACTTCCACGCTACTACTGGGTTGAAGTAGTTTTCCTCATCAGCGGCACTCCACCTCACACCTGAGTCCCAGGTTGTCTACCGGTGTGACAGAGAGGTAGAACCAACGTGACCTAAAAAAATCACAAGAACGCTACCCACGGCATCAAAAGATAAAACCCCAACTAGGTGCCGTCGAGATAACAAAAAAGGGATGCAGAGTTAAAATTAGTTACGGTTGCTGGATCTTGGTTCGCGTCAGAGAAAGAATCAGGCTTATGGAGGTCCGATTACAACAATGTAAGTTGCAGGTGACTAGTTCCTTTTTTGCACATTTTTGTTATCAGGTACCGGGGTGATAGAGTTACCTGCTGTTTAGAAGAAGTCTCCTCAGTTAATAGAATGTTCTGCACTGTTATGAGAAGATGCGGGCCAAATACGCTTGTGGCAGCATACCCATGGGTATGTGCCATTCTGGTGACCCCATTCAAGAAAGAATTGAGTTGGAGTTGTAACTAGAGGATTATCTGATGCCCCCTTGAGTGCGTGTATCATTAACTGCCTGTCTTGTCTATCACGGTTGAGGTCCCTCGTACTAGTGTGAAAAAAGCTTGCACTAACTGTCGTATTTAGACAATCAATGGGAGTTTGCGATGATTTTTCTTCCATTCTCCCTTCACTCATTTCTTTTACCCACATAGACTACTCGACAATCAATACGGGCTTTGAAATCGAAAAACGGAACCCGAAGAATCCGTAAACCCTTCTTCAAGTGGAACAGTCCCAGCGATTGATGCTATTATCTGGCTTTTCGATGCAAATATTCTGGTTGCTGGATTGGCAACAGCCACTTCGTCCTGTGCCAATTGAATTTGAACTTGAACCCTCAATTTGTGTCCTCTGAGTGCTAAATTTTCGTCGAGTAAACAATCGCCCTGCCTTCTCAGACAATCCACTCAGGATCAATGACGTCTTCTACAGAGTCTTCTCCTTTCCGCCTCCTTTCTAGGGAGGAAAGATTGAAGTGTTTAAGTCTGCTGGAGCACCCATTCCCTGAAGTTCTACGAAGAACTTCGTACTTTGGGTTCTCTACCTCAAACTCGTGCATTAATTGCTTGCGTTGTATTTAGAAACAGGCACTACGCCAGTTTTCCCATGATTATATTTCGGAAAAGCTGGCGTTCACTTAATGCCTGAAGAACAATCGTACCGAGGCGAAAAACTTGGACAATCGGCCTCGCATTCGCGCATCAATCAATCAATGGACACGGCATCTGACTTGTTGGACGACCTAGATAAGCTGAGCAACAGAAGCTCCAGCCATTGAAGAATATCATTTTGCGCTCCATAACAGTGGAGTCAGGCGGGTCAAACGGAGTGATTCACAAAGTCGAGCCCAGAGAAAAATGTTAACTTCCAATATTCAAACGAAGTGCAACTGCATGTAAAAATGATAGAAATGAATTCAGAAGGGGTTTGCAAACTGAAATTTTGGTCAGGCCCCAGTGTTTCGGATGTTTCCATTTGGAAAACAAACTTTTAAAAATACGTGTACAATTTTCAAATGCGCGCAAAGTTTTGGTTATGTGTTTCAACAAGACAACAAACAAAAACAACCATCTGCGTACGGTACTGGGGCCAGACCTTCTCGGTTGTCACAGACGCCAATGTTCAGCCTCTTCACGTTCCCTTACGTACCAAGAACCATTTCATGCCACGCTGCACTTCAATATATCTTCTTACAATTTTCTCGGGGCTACATCAGTGTCGACATCCATGTCCCCTATCTTACTACTGAATAGTAGTGGTGTGAATAGTATGATACGATCGCTCCCCCTCATCACACTCGTTCACCCGCAGATTGTTCTAGCTGCATCAAAGGCCTTTCAGGTTCTCTTCGTTCACTCGACGATCTGCGTACGGACCTTGGGGACGTCGATGCTCTTGGTGTGCATTCTGTTCTGATCGGGATGTCGTGCCATTTACAAAGCTGGATTCCGTGCACTCGATGTTCATTCTTCTCATTCGTAATCAGATACACTAGGCCACGACTGTCCACTATTGAATAGTAATGGTGTGAGTAGTATAATGCGATCACTCCTCCCCACTACATTAGTATAGGTCTTCACACAGTGACTGGACTTCGGTGGAAAGTTTCTGTCCATACTCTCTGCCTTCAGCTACATGCACGAAACCAGGCAGAGGTGCACATGACGTCTGAATGAAACCCTCACTGCGTTATGGACTGGAATTCTGGTTTATTAACTCGAGCAGGTGCGCAACATGGGTACATGCGAGTTGGACTATGAAGGTCTTGTTTTTCCTGAACAACTTCTCGCTACCATAACACAACCATGTTAACCGGTGTGTTACTGGACTGGCATTAGACACGATAGATATATCACAGATGAACGCACTGCCACACTTTCTAAAAATCCGGTAACATTAGTGAGCTTCTGCGTGTTGACGATTGCTTTTTCGTTGGTTGCTTATGTGTGACATCTTTAGTTGGTTCAATATACCTAGAGTATTCGTGAAAAGCCAAGGTTGTGTACAACTGTTTCCGATTATCATAATTTGGCATGCACAAGAGATTCAATAGTTCTATGTATGGGACTAGAATACAGTCATACGGAATGCTAATAACTATGTGGAAGACGATATAACCGAATAGTGTAGTTTCAGAGTGAGGATACGTTGTGTTCAGATTAGACAGGCAATCATTACTTGGTAACAGGTTAATCACGCTCTTGAATGAACGGTGTTCAAAAGGTTGCCCAGAGCTTTTTGAACAAGAATGTGAATTTCCGTGTTGTTGTTTGACACCTTTCAAGCGGTGCAAGCAACGTTGAACGCAATTCCACGTTCTGCTAAGTACTACGAAATGCGCTTTACAGTCCCAAAATGCAACGTGCCTCTGCAATATTTCTGTGATTACGTAGATTTAATGTTAGATAATGAAGTCATGGAGGTTTTTGAACGGTTTGTACATCTGGGAAGCTGCATCAGCGGCGGCGTCGGAGGTGTAGGGAATGAATTAGAGGTGCGTATTTCCAAGGCTAAAGCGGTGTTTACTAATCTGAGGCACTTATGGCTACAAAAGGGTAGCATACATCAGACAACGGTGAGAGTTGTATTACTTTACGGCAGCGAAACATGGCCCCTCAGGGTAGAGGACGTGAACCATCTTCAGGTATTTGATCACCGATGTCTGCATCCAATCGCTCGTATCGGATGACACAAACGAGTAAGCAACGAGGAGGTTAGGAAGCGGGTGTTTGACACTGATTATCAGACCAGTTCTTTTATTCAGTCACTACATTTGCACAGACTTAGATGGTTAAGTCATGTACTACTGAGGATGCCAGCTAATCGCTTGCCACACCGAGCACTGTTTGCCGATGTTGCGGCCGATTGGCGCAAGGTACGAGGTGGACAGACGATGATCTGGCGTAGACAAATGAAATCGTTCACAAATGGGTTGGGCACTGTAGATCGGGTTCGTCTTCCTGGCTGGAGCCCTCGCGACCCACAGAGTCGATGGCATAAGACGTTAGGTGAGATGGCGGCTAACCGAGCTCAGTGGCATGAATGTTGTTGTTGTTGTTTGACCGAGTTGTTTGTAAAGTGAGTTCATTCAATGACGCGGGGCAGAGAAAGCCGTGTGGAAGCTGTCTTGCTGATGATGCCTTACTTTCATTTACAGTTCGGCTGTTTGTTTGCAAGGTGTAGGCGCCTTGATGTTGTATGTTTGAATCTTGACGTGGATATTTTTAGTGACCAGGTCCCCTCCCCCTTTCCCTTTTTTTCTACTCTCTTCCTATACAGGGTTTGCTTCTTCTTATTCTTGTTCGTGGTTGTGTGGCAGTTAAACATCAATGTGAATCTCTGATGTATTGCTGTCTATGATGATGATGATGATGATGATGATGATGATGATGATGATGATGATGATGATGATGATGATGATGATGATGATGTGAAGTGCGGAAGTATTCAACCAATGAAGAAGACAGTAGTAAAAAAACTCAGTTTTGTTAGTTTGACATTTAAAGACGAAACAATTAGAGAATTCCTCAGTCATACATTGGCAGGTACAATAGCCCACAGGTATTCATTTCGCTTATGAGTCGACCTGTGTCACATCTGCGACAGAATTTGTTGATTCTCCTTCATCGCGCTGCATTTGTTTCCTCATTTGCTTTTGTCAAGTTAACTACGTCATGAAAACTACGATAGTGAGGACGAGTGATCGCACTATACTACTGGCACTACCACTATTCAGTAGTGAGGCAGGAATATGGATTTGGACATTGAAACAAACGCGTGAAAATACCACAAGAAACACTGGAGTGTAGGGTGGTATGAAATGGTTCTCGGTACATACAAGAGCTGAGCATTGGCGACCGTTGAAATTGTGACATTCTGGGACCAATGTTGTATGCAGATGATTGAATTTGTTTGTTGGGGTATTGAAGCACATAACTCATTTATTGGTTTCCTGAATAAACAATACTTGTGCTATCCAAGTTCCTTACTCGTAACAATACTGTTCGACTTTCAGACAGAATTTGTGATGATAAGAGAGGGCTTATTAGGGGGGCTTTCGGATCATACATGGTTGAGCGTTCAAAATTATCTACATGACACCTCCGTCCATTCCTGTTTGGCTAATGTGAGAATGACAAGACAACAAAGGCTACCACAACTAGGCAGTGTGCCAAAAGGGCCTACACCTCAACTGGCCAAACACGCGTGGGTCTTTTGAATTTCATTCAGCCGTTAATCTGGGTGACGTGTCATCACGTGCCGGCCGTATGTGCTACTTGAGTAAAACCCAATCTCACAGACGAACGAATATATCACTGCTCGGTTAAAATGGCGGCCTCATACTTTCAAAGTATGTTAACATAACTCTATTCCAGTTTTATATGTAAACCGAAAGAATCTTTTATAAATCAATATGCCCGATGTTAATGGTTGAAAACGGCTGTGAATCACACAGAAGTATCTCAAATTTGAAAAATCGTGGTAATCCAGGCTTCCCAGATCTCCATTTACAGACCACAGTGTGATGTATTTTCGGGTCCATCAGGTGGAACGGAAAAACTATCTACAATCATGAGCGTCTTGATTATCCTCATACTATTTAGGTTGATCAAAAGATCAATAACACACCGATGTTAGGAAAAATGATACATTTTTTATTTCGGAACTTTTGATTACCACGGGTAACTTTTGTTAAGCCAATTTTTCAATCAAATGATTACTCCAGCAAGATATGATAGTGGGGAATTAATTCGATTATATCGCTGTGGTTGACTGTTTAATAGATGATCCTCGAGTCTAGAAGCTGTCCTGTGTGCGTGTGCGTGTGCGTGTGCCATAGGTCTGTGAAAATAAGTCCTTCACTAACAAATTGGTTGAGAATAACACATTGAGAGCAACTTGTAATACTCAACTTTGCAACCACCCCCGCTGGCTTTCCTCAGCAGTGTTGTAAAATTGATTGTAGATGTTGGGAAAACTTAGTGTTTAACCGAACAGTCTGTAGGAATATGATTCGGACGGGCGTCCGCGAGTTAAGCTAGCAGTTATTGGGCGGCCAAAAACAAAAGCATGCGGTAAGCAAGGGAACCATCGGTGCCATGGGTTGTACTGTCAAGACTATCTGGCGTTGCTGTATTTGCGACCGGGAATGCGCTGGCCGCCTTAGCATAGTAGGTCATCAGCATACGCATAGTGCACCGTCGGCGAAGAGATGACGAGTACGCTAAGCTCAGGTAGGTCATATCAACATATCCGTTCTGTTTTTGTTAATGATTGCATCAACCAAGACCATGGTCGTTTGGCAATTAATCCGCTCCTTTTCTCAGAAACTTCAGTGTCTGCGATCTTCTACCTATTCTTTCCTCGAGCTTTGCTGGTGTATTGTATGATGAATGGTTTACCGTTCTTTTCGTGGGCCAGTCTGAATTTTGTTTCTCGCCCTCATCCTCTCTGGAATACAGTAACGTGCATTCGTATACTGAAACGCTTCTTGCATTACATTTCACACA
>LUCH01001174.1:56437-139294 GCA_013368495.1 Paragonimus heterotremus | reverse complement strand
GAGTGAAACGTGTGAACAATAATCAGAATTATGAAATAGGAAATAGTGTAGAAAACGTTACATCCGCAACAAGAACGGCTCGTTCTATCTCCCAGGTTTGGTTAAGACTTCAGCCAATTTCTCCTCACTCGGCATACCACAGTGTTAAATTATCATTCCACCGGACATCTGAAGTACGTTCCGTCTTCCTGAATAGTAGTCACATTTGATCTCAAATGGATGCACATAATACTTGAACAGGAAGTGCTTACAATGACGACGCACCCAATAGTCTTGTCTAAGACATGACCTCTTCGTTAACGAGTTTCAAGCGCATTTTGTCAAACCTGACGAAATACATTGTCTTGAACCAACCTGAGTCCATTGAGATGATTGTCTAGGCAGTGCAGTTGCTTTACAAAAGGCATTTAGAAACAGTACAGGAAAGCAACATAGCAGTAAGCCAAAAAACAATACATAGCCTGAAGCATCGGCTGAGACTTTACTGAACAGAATGCCATTTACCGAAACCTCATATCTATTCAGGTGGCTGGTTGGAAATTTTAACAGACACTGGAGCGTTTCGCATTAGATAGAATGTTCGAACATAGTGTACGTCATTCTTATGGTGAACAGATATCTCAAGGTGAAGTACCATCTGGTCAAACATGTGTGTACGGTGCATAGAAAAAACAAAAAATCAATAGTTTCTAGATTTTTCTAATCTGTTTTTTGACTTCCAAGGTTTACATTATGACGTGCGACTGATGGCCCGAAAATCGCATCTAAATATTTTAGCAAATGGAAAAAGATTACACTAAAGCTGATCATAAAACGCTAGAGCTTGTGACAAACGTTTAGAGAATAACCTTGAAAACCACCATCCTGAGATGAAATTCATACGAGAACCTACACATGCGTGGTTCGTTTTCTTTCCAATGGTAATTTAATTCTTTGCACGCTACTGATTGCAAATCTGTTATTCTACTAACAGCACTCTACTATTCCCGAATAAGTTCACAATTACGCCCACTCACAAAAAATGTCGTCCGTTTTCGTACGCTGTTTTTATGACTATGCCCCACAGAGTTCGCCGTTGTTTCATATCTTAAACGTAACGCATTTCACAGGGAAGCAAAGACTTACGGATTTAGGCTGATATAATCTAATAATTATTGTCTGACAAAGAAAATGTGTGATGTGACTATAAGCAGTAAATTGTGCTTTATTGGTCTGGTTATGAGTTAAAGCTCGACTTCTGAGAATCAGTACTCCTTCTGACCTTTCTTCAGTAAATCATAGTCCACAAATTATCAACAAATTCTTATCATATTTTTCAGAAGTCAAATATTGTCAACCTCTTCTTAGGTTGTGACTGTAAAATGGTTAACCGTCAATGTCTTCCTTAGGATACATCTTTCGGCAACTAAGTGTAATAATTTAATGGTTATTTCCAGCCGGGTACTATTTGGCGCATTGCATATGTGTAACGTATTGTGCAGTACTCGTTAAACGTTGTACACAAACTCCTGAAATATCAACAATTGTTTCATTTTGACAGCCCTAAATAAAGTACTAGTATAAGCTTAAGTGAAACTGCGTTTGATCTTCTATTCTCTGGCTTGATTCTGACAACATATGGCATAAAGTGGAAGATGGAAAGGGGTCGCTCACGACCGTTTCAGGTTTTTGACACAACTCATTCGTTTGATGGGGAAGAAAACGCCAATCCATTGATGTCGCATGGAGTAGCGTTTTATGCATTATCTTCACAAATGAACGCTAACTAATTTTGGATTTGCCCACATATGTGACAGTAAACCTGTCATTAAACAATTTTTCTTATGGGTCGATACAGTTGCCTTTTCTTACTCCGTAAGCTTCACTCCGCACAGAAAAACAGGGAAAACAGTGGGATACCAGTCATTTGCCCCAGGATTTCGATGTTAATGGGCACTGCTGTCTCAGTTCACAATGCAAGACGTATATTGTTTTAACGTACAAGCACCCGTTAACCAACGAACCATCGGACGAGCAAACAGTGTGGCAAAGTTTTGGTAGGTGGCTTGAACGTCCGTGGCACTGCTATCTGACAATAGATTTGCGCCCGTTTTTTTCATTCCATGTTTGTTAATGATTCAGCAGGTTCGTGTCATCGAAACATCCCAAACAACTTTGATGCAGAGCATTTTCATACAGTTGCAGAAGCAAATTTTCAGGTTGAAATTTTGCTGGGATTATGAAAACCTGGTGTCCTTAAGGCTGAATTCGTAATATCTAAGATTGATTTAGTACGATATCTTGCATACGTAGGAACCATCATTATTTTGAAACCAAAACACACTACACTTTTGATGACTAGATTAAATCTACGGGCAAATTCAACTACCTTCCTTGTTATCTACCGTACATGTTTATCACGATTTATCTCTTCTGTCTCATAGCGGTTCGAGTATGTCTTAATTGGAATTAACTCAGTGTGTGACATTCTAAACTGGCTATCAGCAAACTGGACACATTCATTACCCGTAGACTATGTGAGATTGTCGTGATTTTTCATTGGTGATGCACTACCAAACAACGTATTAAGTAGCAATACAAAAAGTATTCACGTGCGATCATCGAATGCAGATGAATGAAAGTCTCATTATCACATTCCTAAATTGCTTGAGTGTGGTTCTGATGAAAGTGCATTCGAAAAAACTGCATCGATTATGTTAGTCTTTTTCATTCAATTTTTCAGTAATACATTCGAGCCGAAAACACATGTTTGGTTGTATCACTTTTCACCGTAACGTCAAAATAATGGTCCATTTGCAACGCCCACTCACCTCAGTGACACCCCAGGATGGACCCATTAATCACGCATGACCTAAAAGGTTCATGATATATAGAAATGTGGAAAACCCTGCTGTAAATCTTCTTCAAAAGGTTAAACAAGATATCTTATCGACAGATTATAATAAACGTCGCAAATTATTAGCAAAGGTTAAATAAACTAATGCAGCACAACTAACCGCAGACTATTACCCTAATATCGACTAGTGAAGAAACTTATAAATGTAACCAAATAGAAATATATAAAATGTAACAAAGTTAATTTCGTTGCGAAACACACTAATCCCATTCGGACTAAACTGCAATTGTAGTAGTTGTTTCGGATCAAACAGACAGCACAAGTTCTGTCTTCAGGAAACAGAAGAATGGACATGATTTTAAGTGCAACCTAAGTATGTAATTTACGCTAACCAGAGGGTATAACTTACTTTGAAGAACCACCAGGTTTACAGAAGACTTGTTGATCACTATTGCTCTTGCTTTCATCACAGACCGTCACGTGACGGAGCAAATTTCGCTAAGTACATATAAGTAGACTGAATTGTTAGTACTATTCAAAGATGGCCAAAATCTCTACAGTCACAACATTGCTTCACTTATATGCCCTAGTACCGCTTCTGCCCACAATGCCAGATACTCGAAACAAGCAGAAAAGTCGTAATTGTTATTGCAATTTAAAGTGGTTACCTTTAAGGCTTACGGTAACATCATCCGAAGAATTATTCCAAGATATCCCTGAATGCATTTATTGATTATGACAAGCCATGCAAGGTCAGCAAACTGGTAGGACCAAGGCTTAGTTTGCCTGTTGGCATTGTGTAATGCCCTAGGTTCGATAAAAACAGATATGAATAACCTATAGATAAATATGGATGAAGAAACGACATTATAACCAGAGCTACCTAAGCTAGGTGCAGAATGTGTAGTAACGTTTTCAAATGCAACACTTCGCGAACTCGTGAATAGCCACTATCGTCTGTGGTTATAGAGTGATCAGTAAAAATCAGTCAACCGACAAGAAGGTGATTTGTTACATTTTGCGTTTGTTAAGAACAGTGGTCCTTTTTCAGGTGGGATACGGATGGAAGTTTGTCGAAATAAATCAAGAAACTCAAAGCAAGTAAGACCGACTGCTTTTAGACCCGATCAAATGTTAGTAGACATTAAGCCACATTTGACTATTCATCATCTGGAACAATTTGTGAAGTATATCAGAGAGCATTTTCCCATACCCGGTGGATTCTACAACAGTACTTATCAAATCCTCAAATATGTCATTATGCACTCCTTAGCACACATCCATCAGAAAATTGTACCTTGTGAAACGTTTAATAAAACACGTTTTTACGATTAATTCATGAAGTTCGATCCATATTTCGACTAGCGCATAGTATGTCTTACTCAAAAAATCGATAATGATTGTAACAAATTTTCATCTATTGTCAAACATCCGTTTAAGATTGGCTGCCGTGAGGACTTAAACTCAAAGTTGAAAGCAATTTCGTGTAGATGAAACTGTCGATTGTTCGAATTCTTGGAAGCTTTGGTGATTGCACTCCTTTGCATCAAAACAACAAACTATGACGTTAAGTCCACCACTGTTTTCTCAAACACATATGCACTCCACGTTTGTTCTTTGGTTCACCATTTATAAATCTTTGTATTACTTTAGTGTGCACTTTGCAGCTGGTTACAGCTTAAAAAATAACCTTATCCCGTAGGCTATTCTCCCACTCTATACTATCTGTGTTTCATGCTTTCAGAAAAAAAGTATGTATATTTCACCAACTATCTGGCAGAGTTGAAAGAAGTGCCTGTCAGTCGATGATTGTATTTATCTTACCAGGTACCAGGAATTGTACTGATATGCCCCATGAAGGAACCGTATCGAAATAGGAAGCATATCATTGAAACGTCATTACCAAATCTCACTTGTTACTCTTTGCAGCACCAACGTCAAAATCGGCCGAAATGTCGCACTGCGGAAGTTCACACTAGGGTAACCCAGCAGGCATTTCCTGAGTCAAACAGAGAACGAGCTTCATATCGCTAACTCCCTGTTATACCGGGTTGAAAGCGTAACTTTCAAATGGACCAGGAAAGTGCGTGAACAACTTTACTCAATCAAAACTTGACCGTATGATAATCGAAGAGATCCCACTCAGTTTAATGTGTTGCTGCTCAAAACTCAAAAAGAACGTAGAACACTATATCAGAATCTCCTTGATCTAACAGTATATTCCATTCCAAACTTATTCAAACCTGGGCTATTTAAAGATACGCACATTTGAGTGCAAATCATACGTATTTGCCGATTATTGTAGATGTGAAAATAGTTGGCTGGTTTTCTTATTTCGTTGAACTTCATTCAGTCGGACATCGCGCAAATGTATTACAATAACTTCTGTGTAAACAGGTAGTACATTAGGTTTTACAAAAACAATATGACGCTTCTGTGGTGTGTTGAAACACGGTCAAAGTTTTCACGTTACCTGCTCTTGGGTGCTAAATTTATATCAGTCTCTTAATTGGGGCATACTACATCATAATAGTTAAGCTGCCAAAATTTGACGATATTTACAGATTAGTAATAACTTACTGGTTCTGTTACTCAACTTTGCCTGTATCGCCTAGTCTTAGTAACCACTGAAGCAACTAATATCGACTATCATCATAAGGGATTATATCTACATATAATATACTTGGTTTTATAAATAAAATTCAGAGAAAAATAACACCTGAAAAACTCTCACAGGATGTGGAGGATTAGATGTAGATGAAAAGGGATTAAATGTCGTTGTCTATGCGAGAACGGCACAAGAGTCTATAAAAATTATGCGTCCATCCATATCTAATGGTTTACGCATCACAGAATTTCAAGTGGCTTCGATATGAGAGAATAACTGATGTAAAAATGTCTGCACGAATCCTTACTTTGCATAAGAGCAACCATCACAGCCTCCTACAAAGACAAGTGGAATCATTTGAAGAGAATTCGTTTTTTAAAGTGCAATTTACTGGACCAATTCAGGGGAAGTACACGCTCCCTGTCTAGCAGGTTTGTTGCTGAATATCCGCTCAACTCTGATTAATAGGATTACCCCTGCTATACTATGCTTTATGTATTATCAAAAGAACAATAACTTCTCTCGGGACAGTTTTTCATCATGTGGACTAATGTCCACTATGAAGTAATAGCCAAGTAACCTCATATCTCATCACCACTTCGTCGAGGGTATATGGTTAGATACATGTGCAAATATATTTGGCACAAACGAAATGAGATTCCGTCTTGATTATCAAACAGACGAAACTATATCACCCTACCGGTTTGGTAATCTAGGTTGGATGGGCGCAAAATCTTCAATATTAAACCGTCTTCTGCTGACCATTTCAACAGGAATGTTGCTTGCCTGAAACCCATCATTGCGACAACCAATCCGAGACATGTCCATAAATGCAGAACGCCCTCAATCCGGACACGAAATGCACCAATGCCACCGGACCAATGAAGATTTGGATGGTCTGAACGCCGCAATGTACCGATCGTCATGGCACTGACTAGCTAGTAAAATAATGTCGTGACCTTGATTGATACACCGCTTTTTGAAGATTATACTTCTCACTGGATCACCAGCCCATTCAAATATGGATAGGTTCACTTTGTAAGCAGCGCAGTCGTTGATCGTAACAATTTACCCAACATCTGCCATTAGCCATCGTGAAGTGTGCATGACTGGGAAGAAACGTCACCCAAGTTTCTCACTGACTATGGTCCGAACATTGTTCAGAAAGGAGGAACAACGCATCAGCCCTCCGCCAAAATCTGCTAGGCATCCCTCAGAGTGACTGGTTCTATCTGCGCGAGTTTAACGCTGAGCTTATGTGTAACTCAACAGCCTGGGTGAATGTTCACTAAAATCCCAGCACTAGCACAGACGATGGATTAGTACTCCACTTGTGTGTTGCACATGAATTTCATATCACTACACACGAGTGATGCTACGCCCGAACTGTCATCATTTACTGTCGTGTAATCACACGACAGTACAATATTTCAATGAGTTTTTCACGTTAGCCATAGGATAGGCCGAAATTAATACGGATAACAGGCTGGCCATAGCCAAATAATTTTCAACATCTGCACGCTGAACTTATTGTAGCTCACTTGGTTAGACATTCAATGGACGGGGTATTTAACGACGTAAGATGTTTGGTTGATATGATTCCGCTGTACATTTAAACGGTACTTCCACTTCCAATACACATGGTGGTTCGTGGTAAAACTTAAAATCACAGACACTGGTAGCAATTTTTGAGAAATTCTGCATCAACGATAAAAAAAATGCAAACCTGCTCAACAGCGATCATGTCGTCAAATCGTATCTAATGTGCTCAAGCTTTACGCATTTGATTCCTCATAAACCACCCAGGCGATGACGAAAAAATAGTGAATTCTGTTATACAAACTTTCACTTTACTGAACGGTTTTGGAGCAGTTTGGACGGCTAGTGGAAAAGCCCAGATCAGTTCATGCAGGAGTAGACTTACTGTAGACAGTGAAAGAAGCTGTGCAATGTGTAGGAGGCGTTTTGGGACCCGCCCCATACACGTCGCAAAAGTATTGGTGAAAGCAATCTAGCCTTGCAAACACGCGATCGAATGACATCACAAGAATGTGGAGCAGAAAATTTGGCAGCCTACTGCACTGACCGACAACCGCTGAACCGAGGATCACGAATGACTGTTGTTGGCAGATAGTCGGCCGGTTGCTTTTTCTCGATCACGGCGTGTTGGAGGTATAGTAAACCACTGAAACAAATACTAAAAGGGAGGACTGTAATTAAAGGCGGATGCACGGAGAACACTTGAACCATAAGAGAACATTTTTATGATATGCCGAATATTATTTTGTTTATCATTTCTGGACGCAGGACACAGTCGCTCAGGAGTTCAAGAGTACTCTCCTACACCTTCCGTGTAAAATTGTCAGAAAGCACTGAGAGGTACCGATAAAATGACCTACTAGTCTCGCAAGAAAAGGTTTTCCAACAATTTGACTCAATCGACCTAGTACCAACGATATGGATGGAAGTTCACTAATGGAGTGGCCTGTAGTAATGACAGCACAGATGCCACGGCGTCTGCCGCTCACAGGACCCATGATGTTTACTATAAATGTAAGTGACCGCCGTGTGACCTTTTTATGTTATCCCTCAAGGCTTTTAGATTCAGTATATCATAAACCAATACAGAAAGTGGGAAGTAAAATTTGCTACTCTGGTAAGTTTGTGGATTTAGTCAGCTACTGAATTTAAACGACGGTGTCATAACGTGGGTTGACTGCTGATGATATGCCACCATTATTAAGCAACAGGAGATTGTTTCAAGTAAAAGCTCCTTACCTACATTTGCTGTCAGGAAGTCATACACAAATATTAAGCTGAAACAGTGCCGAAGTGGTTACAATGAGCAATCACGCTTTCCATGGTTGCTGTAATCAAATGGTGAGCTAGCGTAAACAGGGGTGAGACAAATTCATGGTTTTTATGCTTCATCTCAACATTACGGACGAGAGTTCCAATCGTTCTTCAGACTTCTGCTAGTTAGACGCAAACCTGTTGACGGATCTGTCTCCGGATATTGAGCTACGAATTCGTGTGGCACAGGTTAGTTTTGCTGCCGATCATTTTGAAATATTAGTCTGAATCGCCGGCATCTTGCAGATGGGAACTCGTTTATAGAATCATAGTGACGTAAACATTTTTGTATGGCCGAGAAGCCTGGAAACCCTGTCTCTCAACCGTGTGGTACCTAGGGCAATTTTTAACGTAACGCCCACGGTTTACTCCGGTCACCGGAAGTTTGGACGTATTTCAGAACACCGGGATACATCCTTGAGTTGTCACGGGCGAAATTCAACACTGACTGACAATGAACCGTTTTCATCGACTGAGTAGATTTCAATGCGAATGCTTCACAGTCATCTGAAACCAGATAACCGAATCGAACTTCACAAGAATCCCAGTTAACCAAGTATCTTGGTTACTGGGGTGTTAGTTTTTCATATAAACTGAACACAATTCGTATGTAACAACAAATTTCTTATTCCCAAAGACCTCCCAGTCAACCTGTAACAAATGTTCAAGTTGCATAAAAAGCACAAATCTCATGCTTTTTATAGATAATCATAATGTCACCCAACAATTTGATTTGTGATTTCAATTTGGAGACAGTTCCTAGTCGGGGGATCATCATTTAGGTTTAACAGGTCAGTTGCTATATCTTCTCCCCAGTTAATCTGGCAATCGAAGCATTACTCACGGGTAAATATGACTGAACGTTTACATATGATGCTCCGGTCGTCTCTAGCCTGATTCCAATGGCACTGGTGAATACGGATGTCTTAAGAAAGCGTGGTTGGAGTTCTAGTAAAGGTTGCGGCAAGGATTTGCACTAGTGACGAACTACAGCAAGAGCCAAACTCGAGCGTATTAATTCTTTTCGAAATAGACTGACTGGAAGGTCTTTGGGGATACGACAGTTGTGACCATCTGTGCGATGTTCACTACACATAAGTCTCTTGAGATATGGATTTGCAGTCAGATCATGATAAGAACTAAGTAGTCATGCCGTGTCAACGAGTGAGATCAGGACGGCCATCGAAGGGCTCGAGGAATGGCTACTCAACGGTCATGTTTACGAGGGCACGATACGTCAAGAAATTGTTTGCATGGTACTCATCAATGAAGTAACGTGTGGTATTGCGATGTGCGCAACCATGGGGGGGAGGCTGGTTGTCTCGGCTTCGTAATTTATCAATGCACTCAAAACAGACGGTTAACAAACAAAGAATGATTGTCTTTAGTGCGTGTAATCTGACACTATTTTCCGCTACTGATTAGTATGAACGACTTGTCCTCCATCGTTTGGTAAATAACTCACTCTCTTTTTAGATGTCATTGTAATACTGGTCCTCTGTCATTCTTTTTGTCAGTGTGTTCTTCATTTTGCATAGTTTCTCTGTTGCCTAATTTGGTCCTAAATGCTACTGAGGTTAATGTCTCACATAGGATGATGCGCCTACATTGGGGACTCTCGATATTTAATTTCTGAGAGATGTGGATTTTAACCCCACTTCAGCCGACCAGCTGACAAGCCAGCAATAGACGACTGGGTCCAGGTGGCATCTACTCAGACATTCCATGGTTTTACCTCCTGATGTATAAGCTATATACATAGCATAGGAATGTAATCACAGGCGGTGCAGCGCAAGCTACTTTATGGGGCGTATGTGTACAGATTTTACTTGGTTTTGGTCAGTGAGTTTGGCCAATCAGAAAATGAAAACCACCACCCGTGGTTCATCAAGTAGTCATTGTTACTGCAACGACAGGAAATCTCTGTGTTTTATTCCAGAAGTTAGAAAAGTCTGGAAGTAAACATGATAACAGAAACCTAGTTTTATCTCTTTGTTATAACTTCATATCGTTTGTGGTAGAAAAATCTTGTACAATGACCATAACTAGTAGGCGAATACTTAACACATTGGTGTGGAAATTTTCTTTATCTAGTTCAGCAAAATAATGACATGACCTAGGTTGTAGGATGTTGACATTAGTTGTCAGCTGCCTACTTGAATAGTCAGGTCAAACAAAAAACCGTTGTTAGAATGACATGAAACTGAAGAGGTAAATAAGTGTATAACAAAAACTCCCTGCTGTACAAAGATTATAAAGCAAAGCAATAATTTTTATGCGTACATAATGGTCTTAGTCGTTAATTCAATGAGTTTTCAGTGACAGTCAAACTCTTGGGTTTGAGCAACGTAGCAATAGAGGGAATAGATTGATTGAGTTTAGTTGGCAACCGGTCTTCTAGAGGTGCTTCGTTGTCGATGATGTCCTGTTGTGTTGTTTCTCGTCAGCCATGTCGCTGCTTTGCTCCATCGCATTCGTCAGACAGTTTGAGATGTTTTCGGGTATATTTTTGTTATATTACCAGTATGTTCCGTCATCCCAATGGTCACCTGTAGATGAAATTGAAACTAGAGTCAACACAGGAAGCGGAATGATTATATTAACGCCGTTTGGCTTTAGGCAGACAAATTTTCCGAGGTGGTTATGATGAAACCTTTCCGCTCTTGTTACAAAATTGAATAAGGCCTATACCGAGCATTTCTACTCAGATGGTTTTCACCAAACAATAACAAGATGAAAACATCATTTTGGGACATAGTTGACACATTTGGCTTCCCCTACTTTCTTCTAAGATAGGGTTCGAAAAACATAGTAGTGTAATATATTCGTTTCTCTTCACTTTCTAAAGTAAACACTGAAGTGTGAGTAAATTAAATCGCGTTGAGAATGGGATTCTTAAACATACCATTTGGGAGATAAAACTATTTTGTTTAGCAAGCAACGTCGTGTGTTTGTAGTTCACTCTATTCCATTAACATTATCAGTTTTAGAAAAGTAGACTGTAACTAATGGAAAGAAGTCTAGTATTTGGCATTAAAATTCCAGTTGTTTCACTTTGTTAATGTCGCAAGCAAGATAATCTTTTATCTATAAAAGCATTTTCAATTCGTAAATCGATCGGTTTTTTGTCTGGAAAAATATGACGCTGTCCTGTGTGTTCTTCACACGGCTCTCTTTTTGTCTGCATCACGATGCAGTGACAAACCGTCATTTGGTCGCATTGGACATATGATGTTTGGGATCTGTTTCTTAGCGTTGACCACAGTTGTGTTTCCTGTACTCCCAATCTTTTGATATTTCGTCAATGGTCTTCGTGATATGGCACCTATCATTGTTATTGACATGTTCCCTGTGGAGCAGCCTTCAATCTACTTGGTTACCAACTAATGAAGATCAAAGATTGAAGAACCACAGTAAAGTAACAGACCACGTAATCTAAAAATTATGCACAATCAAGGGGTCTGAAGAACAGGACCAACCACAGAAGGGGGTAAACGATCTTACACTTGTCACATTGGAATTCATTCAACAGAGCTGCACTGCCGTCTCGACTTAGTCTACGGTTGACCTTCACAGATGACTACGTTGTATTTTGTGAAAGTAAAAAGACTGGTTTGGTCCGTCTTCGAACAAAATTGTTCTCAAGGATGACGTCTGATTTATTCATGTAAGAGATTTTAAGTGGATTTTCAAAATAACCGAAACAACATATTTCAAAACATTGTAAATAATGGAATCTACATAAATATGCCAAAAATATCTGTCAACTTAGAATACAGGACCATGCAAAGCGATGGTCCAGCCTCATACACCGGCCATAGAAAAAGAATTATGTAATATCAAGCAAAGTTCAGACTTTCCTTTGGCGATTCCTATCATTAATTGTAAATTACACTGAACAGATTTTGAACCGATTGGGTAACGTTGTCACCAAAATCCCTAACATTATGCGTGAAAAAAAATCTACCGACCTGGCGAGGACGTTCTCGTATACGTTGAAGACAAAGTACGATGTTGCTGTTACCAATTCCGGCGGGGCATTAGTCAAGTAACAAAAAGGTGGAGTGCAGAAAAGGCATTCTTTTTCTGAGGAAAAACAGTCTCACTGAAACAAAGATAAGCCTCATCAAGCTAAAAGTATCCAGTGTTTGAGACAGCGTATTTTATGGTGAATGATGAGAAGGAACGTTTTTCGTGATCTTTTGAAAAAATCAGCATGAATGTAGTTGGTTAACTAATCTACTTTAGAATGCAAATCGAAATATGTCAGACTGTATACATGTGCGCTTAAAACATAAATTCGGAAGAAGAATTACACCCAATTATCAAACTGTCTCCTAAGTTACACCTCCATAGTGGTACCCAACGACAAAGACATTCTTTCTTACTGGGCAGATCAGTTGAAGGAAACACTGTGAACGAAATTTGACATGTCACCACACCAGTTTTTGCTTACATCTACTTGTGATTTTCTCACATTACAAAAGTTCACCGGCAGCTAATTATAATCGGATGGATTACGTTTTTCTTTCGCCCCACGGTGTGTAATTTCTAAGGTGATCCTCGCTTGCTAGCTGGCTCCAACAGTATTTTGCTTTCATTTGTGATATATCTTCATATACTGAACACGTGCTGATTCACCGTTACGTTTTGTTCTCCTCAATTGTCAGTTGATTAATACACCGTAAAAAGTTGAACTCTTTGCCAGATTATTTGTTACAAAATTGCCTGCAAACTTGGCTGCTGTTTACATCTCTTCAGTCACTGACCACACTCCTAAACACATGCCACTTTTGCCAATTTGACTGAACAGTGAAGATTCGAAAGAAACCCTGCAATTACCCAACTGTGTTGATTCAGTCGATTGGTTATTCAGTTACCAGTTAGTGTACTGAGCGTACAGAACAGAACTCATTGATGCTCCATCATCTATCTAACGTAACGGTTTTCACAGTAACACTGCTCATTATTGCATACTCTTGATAAATCAAAACTTATCTTCAAGCTACTGCATGTTTGTTAACCACTCGACACGAGAATTTTTCAATAATACGTGAACTTAAGCTTGGTTACTTCCATACAGACAGAATAGCGAGAAAGTTGACTAATGTCAGGAACTATTGCGAGAAACTGTTCCTCCTTTGGCATCACAGTATCTACTAAGAGTCAAGGTCGACAACGTCCACAGAATACTTGGTTTCATTGGAACGAACAGTTAGTATTAACTATATCACTCTACGGTAAATTAATTAGAAGAAGCCGATGGCATTGTGTGAATTACCAAATCGCGCACAAGTTACACTACACTGCGTGTCAATAGCTTACTACGTGTTTGCATCTCTATCAATCAATCGACGAGTTCCCATAAAATTTACAGTTGTTTTCCAAAAACCGTCAGTCGATTTTTTGGTAACTTCCTCAACAAATTAGGCAAACCATTTCACCGAGAGATTTAAATCCATGTTTGGGTGAGAAAAAGCTACAACAATGCAACCGGTAGTAAGTAACTGTAATTTATTACTCAACGACCACAAGTAGCTTACGTGAATTTCATGTGGAACACTCAGTTGCTGTCTCTGACATCAACAACTTTTGGTCCGTAAAGAAGTTTGGTAGAATAATTTAGATAAAATTACAGAAAATAATTTGGGAAGCTAAATAATGACCGACTGGGAGCATGAATATCCGTTGCACAAACTGTCCGCACTTTACTGTACTCTAAGAAAATTCCTCAGGCGTAAGTACCATCAGAACAAAGCTACTAATGGCCACAGACATATTTCGTAGAGAGCTTCTGAAAAAGGAAAATTCATGCTTACTGTGAGAAACACTTTAAGGATTGAAAGAAGACTAGTTTCTTAGGAAGAAAAGAGTAGAACAATTATTTCCGGTTGAACTTAACCCTCGTGACTTCAGTGTAACTCATTAATATATAAAAATCCGCTTGTATACGTTATTCTCAAATCTCACAGGTAAACAAAAATCAGAATGAAAATCGTCAAACCAGAAGAAGAGTAATGTCTGAACTAAACGAATAACCGTTTCCATACATTTATATATCTGGTTGTAGAGAAAATGAGTGTATAATTGACGTCAAAGTGGATGTTGAGTATGCATTTTTGCTTGCGATATTGAGTCGTTCAAAACCAATTCTTCTGCAGCGTAATAGTTGTTTTAATAAATGTTCCAGTAATTGTCTTCCAATTAAACTAACAGGACGGTTACTGTGTGGTCTCTTTCAAGAATACTGAGAAGTTTGAGTAGTAGATACACAAAAATGTAGCTGAGCTTTGGCCTGTGAAAACTCGATTGTGTGCAGTCTGAGGTCAGAGGTGTAGAAATTATCATGGTCGCTTCATGAAATTGCGACTGCAATAAGGCGTTTCACCATTAATGAACTCTAACAATAGTGAAAACCGGGTATAGTGCTTCTTCAGCAGGTGACTGACAAAATTACCTATAGGACTGTAACAATTGAAATCATTTGTGGGTGATATTTAATTTAGAAGGTTTCTATTTGTTATAAGCTGAAAATTCATAACGAATGGTCACATTATTTGCACACCTGACTACTGATCGGGCTTCTGCAAGCAGAGATGGAAACTAGCCAAATTGTATTGCTTGCGCGGAAAACACATCGAACTGGCTAAGCAACAAACTACGCAAATTCAGTGATTCTGGCGTTTCGGACACACTGCTTACTGAAAAGAATAAGGGAAACGGATTTGGAAATTTCATTTTCAAAACCACAGCATTTGCATATTTCTTGAAAAGCTCTGCATTGGACATGGTGTAAGCGTCACATCGAGTAAGAGCATAAACAATTAGAGGACTGCACCCCGAACAACATCGATACCTGTAATTATTGATAACCTAACAGTCTGAAAAAGCACAGACTGACTACGATTGTTAGGTCATGCAGAAGAACAGCAGTTCATGAGTGATTATCAGATTAGTTAAAAACATAATGCTAATTTCAGTATCCAGTGTTGATTGGTGTATCTTTGTATTCTAAGAAACGCAAATCAACGTTTCTAGATTGTTTATCGTGGGACGATATAACGGATTAAGCTTGGCAAAGGAAAGGGTCGAGATTGGAGAACCTACTAATTAATTCAACTGATGGCTAGAAAACAACTTTACATGTCCTGTGGGAACGCTTGGTGACTAACTGTTCTTAACTATCACATTATCTCGAAATAGGAATGGGTACCTGAACAAAAAGTTTTGAGGATGAGAAGAATTTAACTGTTGCCCCACTGAGACTGCGATTCATCTCAGGCGTTGACGACATACTCAGTAGCAAAGAGTCGGGTCCACGAGGTCCGTGCTACTGACCAACGTCGTTGTGTTTGTGTAGTTTAGGGGATTTGAGAAAATCCGTAATATGGTGGTCCGTACTAGCGGCGAACATTCCACGAACAGATGTTCGCAGCTCACTGACTACCAGGTTCATAGCTTCTTTTAAACTAACTAGTAATAACCTGTCTTTAGTTCAGATTCATCAATCCAATGCAAACAAGGATAAGGTCAACTATTGAGATGACTGATAAAGAACTTAAACATTTATTTGCGTAAAATCTATAGACGCGTTAGTGTGACCTTGACTGGGAGTCCGTTTAGTACCGTGTTGATATGCTCTTACAAAAGCGGTTTAAAATGAAAGTCCCACAAATCTTCGATTCCATGACAGCGAACAGGATGAACTTACCAGGGTTGTCTGAATCGTAATATTATTTGATGATACGGCAAACCATTAACTAGCAAAAGATTTAGTAGGTTCTGTAGGAATCTAAAAGGAATATATTTTAGTACTTAACCTCAGACGCAGTGCGGAACCTTGATTTCATTTCTTAGATTCAGCATGACTGAAGATGCTGTTCACAGTGCTCAGGTAGCAGCTGCATTATGAAGCTTACGTTTTTGAATAATCGATGCGTACAAGCGTACATTTAAACCACCTACAGAAAATATTTCTAGAGATGCGACAAACTTTACTTCTGTATGGTATAACCTAAATCAATTGTCTTGTTTGTCCGAACGAAATACATTCGTTCGGCTCGTTTGTTATCTTAAGAACTGTTTACAGAACCGATGAGATATTTATATACCAATTGATTTAAACAAGCGCACAATAGTGGATTACGTTTTGTTCATGAATTCTGATAATTTTTCTCTCCGTCATTACATCATGTATAAATAATTGAATAGATTGTGATAAATATCTCTAGAGATATCGCAATGTGAATTAACGAATATGTGTTAGATGGTTAAAAATCCCCAGGGTAGTCATCAGAAAACATATATGTGTTACGAATATGTGTTACTTTAACATGATAATGTCAGCCAACTTATGCTCTCGTTGTGATTAGGGTCTCTAAGGCTGTTAGAAGGCAACTGACAAACTCACCAAACAGATGTGATAGTAATACTAATGGATTCATTGAAAAATCTCAAGTAAATAATGTGACCAGCCATGCTCGACAAGTTTGCCACGCCCTTCAGAACTGCTAACAATCTTATAGTGAGGATATGGGAAAATGAGCTTTAATCGACTTGTAAGCTGTTCGAATAAGCGACGAATGTGAGCTAAGAAAAAGTTTCCACGGTTGGTCAAGTCGCTTTCGGTCAATTATTGCGTAAATGCAAAAGAATAGAACTTAAAATTAGTACATCCATATGTACGTGTTATATAATAATAGAACAAAGTTTAACAAATTGTCAAACGCTCCACAACTGCATAATAAATAATCTATTGTAAGATATCCCTAACAAATTTGGTACGAATGAAGTGAAACAGTTTGGGCCTCGTGCCTAACATTCTATTGATGAATGGTTCGAGGATAACACGACGTTACAAGCAATTTGTAGTAATCTACGTTCCTTTGTTAATGTGATTTCGACTACAACACTTTCAAGAACGACCACTCGAGGTGGTTGAAATGTAGAGTATTACAACTTTCTAGTAAGGTTGTGTTAATCTCAATCCGTTTATCAATAAATAGGCTACTTTCCACTTGCATCTGACCAACACATTTTCCGACTACATGGGAAGCGGCCTGAAATTGCTCATCTTATTCTGATAATGCGAACATTTTTAATAAAAGCCCCGAAGGTAACGCAGTTTTTCTCCTAAATGTTAGATAATGAAAAGCCGTATTCATGGATAACACAGATTTACAAAACACCAAAAGAGTGAACAAAACAATCTTTCTGTGGAATCAAGGGCATGTCATATTGCTTTCAGGTTTATCGCGCTCTTAGGGGACTGTGATATGATATATTATCGCATTGCTGTGAAAACAATAGGAACTGCTTTGGCGCGTTTCACTTTTGAGGCCTCGTAACTGAGCCATGTTGCTTCGCTTCTTGTCAACATATCTTACTTGACCAGCTTATCTGCGCTATGATGAAGGCAACTTGTTACGTCATCAAGCCCAGCATGGACAGCTCGTTAGAAAATGTTGTCGAGATTGTGGTGATCTGTTCGCTGGAAACCTGCTTTTTCCTGGAAAACGGTATAGCCAGAATGAGAAAGCCGGCTGGTTCGAATTGGCACAAAAGTTTGCAACATGAAGGCTTCGGTTAAGTGATTAAGAACTGTAGTAACACGTTGATATTGTGAGCATTGATCGAACTGGTTGGGGGGAGGAATGGACTTAAGGCGCTTCTTACAAATCGATTAGGAGGGGCGCCGGTTAGTTGGGAAACCTCATTGACCTGGAATCCAAATTTTGTTCCAAGGTAAGGAGTTCTGCCACGTATTGTTTGTATACGGTTAACCTATGCTAGAATAGTGTAGCGACGTGGAGTTGCCGTGTACTCTTTCTGACCCATTTCTAGTATCTATATAGACGTAACGTTTTTCTTGCTAGGTTTACTGGAATAAAATAATTCCCGGTGTTTTTTAGCGAAATGCTTCTCTTTACTGTATGAAGTG
This sequence comes from Paragonimus heterotremus, assembly GCA_013368495.1. Taxonomy (NCBI): domain Eukaryota; kingdom Metazoa; phylum Platyhelminthes; class Trematoda; order Plagiorchiida; family Troglotrematidae; genus Paragonimus; species Paragonimus heterotremus. The sequence continues at coordinate 121,057 of LUCH01001174.1, read as the reverse complement.
TTTTTAGTTGGCCTGGCAATAAGACAGTCAGGTTGGTTTTCCAGTTTTATCCCGTTGGGTGTATGCTTTACTGTGCAATCCAATTTAAACCGTTCGTACTGAACGCAAAAATGTTTGCCTTCAATTTTCGTAGTACAAAATAGAGAAATACTCTTGCATAAGTTCACACATGTTTCAAAATTTAACTGTCCTGGATTGAACGTGTTACTGTTAGACTAAACAATATGCAACTTTCTGTTAATACTAACGAGAAAGTGGTGTGTTATCGTTTTGGTCAACGATGCCAACAATTTTATCAAAAGAAGGGGTGCAAACAGTCACGTAGCTTTTTCTGTTTGGTTTTGTTTAAAAGACGTTTCATATTCCAGAACATAATCAGGTTTGACCGTATTCCATTCAGCCGAAGATAAATAAATCCTCAGGGTACTTTCGCAATCTCACTGATCTAAAAATAGACTGCGGTTTTATCAACCGTGATCTTAAATTTATGTGCATTCCAAAGCCATCAAAAACAAAAATAAACAACCTTTACGACGATTGCTTCCATAGAGCATGAGGTGCACTGTTTTACTCAGTCATAAATATAATTCTAAACCTCTTTAACTATGACCACTTTAAATCTGCATTCCGTACAAATCTAGCAGTTATTTTCCGCGGGGCAGTTTCTAGTCTACTGATAAACAGCGCTATGAGTTTCCAGATAAATCGAGAGGGCACATTTCGAGTTAATCTTTTAAGGATGATAGCTAGACATCAGCTGACAAATAAAGTGACAAACACAATATTATGAGCAACTTGCACTACTATGTGCCCTGACTACCCTAAGAAGACAGTAAGGAGTATTATAATCAAATACAAAGCTGGAGTACAAAAATTCTGTGGAAAGTCACCTGAAGTGGAAAATCCATAAAACACTGAAACTTGCTTGTAACAATGTGTTGTTTTTGGTTCATTCATCGAAGGCATATGAAACACAATGCCTAAATTTGCTGACCGCATTTGTATCACATGTGATGCTCACATTTTTCAACAGTCAACTATTCTGTCTTCAAATAATGTCAACGTGTTGTTTAACCATTTGAGTTTGACACTTTAGTGAGAGTATAAGTTAACCATCAAAGAAACTGATAGCGCCCAAACACGTGTCTGATGTAATGCCCAGCAGGGGCGCGTCTGTAACAGGAGGTAAACATTCGGAAACCATAGCGAATTAATCCTGTTGAATATTATACAGATTGATTCGCAAAGCCGACGGAAATGGTATATTTAGTTCGGTAAACGTAGTCTGGTTGCAGCCGCTCAACAGACCTATCCGTTGATTATATTGGGTGAAAGAATCACGAACAGTATGGTTAAGTCTACAACTGACATCTGAAAGAGGACTTTTTTGGCTGATGTTACGAAAAAATAATTTGCCACACAGCTACAGAAACAACTTCTTTAAACTGGAAAATTTTCACAATATTGTCTGTGGTTAAAAGTTCTAGACATTAAGCCTGTTCAACAAACTGTATGATGAATGAAAACGCGAACATACAGGCTATTTTTGTAACGCATCTGATTCCCATGCATTCCCCGACACTAAATCAAATGCGTACTAATGGATTGATGGGAACGGCTCTGGCAGATGTTGTTACAAGTTACCAAGTGAGACAGACAAATAAAACAGGAATTCATTTGTCAACAATGATGAAAAACTATCTTTTTCTCTTTCATTACGACAAGTGTTTGATAAATTCGACAGAGAAGAAGAGGCATACCCACACTTTGTTCAATATAAATGTAAACATAATTTACTAATCATTAGCTTTATCCCAAAAACATATTGAAGTTGCAAACCACATGCAACATAATTTTTGCCCATATTAGTCAGAATTGATCGGATTCATAAGGTTTCTTCAATTTGTTTTTCAAAATCACCAGTTGAACATTTTGATATACCAACATTTCTCATTTGTGCTCGCCTCAACAAGTATGGTTGCCATATGTTCAGTGCAACAGCCTTACAATTAATCACAGTAGGTATGTATGAACAGGTATGTTCGAATAACGTGATTAGTTTATTCAAGAGAATTACTGAACCGGCTAAAAATACTTCCTTGTCTGTTGATTAGCACCTTAACTGAGACCTACAGGCCGATTTAAGTGGATGACTGTCACCGGTTTTCTGATTTCAGTTTGTTGCTGTTGACTTTTAAGCCGAGACATCACGGTTGACGGAGTCACTGTTCTCTTCCAAATGTCTCAAAAGTGAACATGTCAGGAATGTAGTTTTTAATCTTCGTCTGACTTTTGCTGCGTTTCCTAAATGTTCATTGCTGTGGGCGAACTGGATTACATACGCTTCAAAGGTTAGTTATACCTTAGGGCTAAGTGTGGACTTAAGTTGAGCTAACCAAACTGTGATGAAGCCACTAATGGGAATAACATAATAGTTATCACATCTGCGTTCGAGATGACTGGGTGATCTGTGCAACACTCACGAGCGAATGTGGTTGGGCGTCAGTAAGTGATAGTTTAATTCCACCTAATGTAACGACACCTGGGTAGTGTTCTACAAGATTGCCTCACGAAATTGTGGTCAGAATCTAAATCCCGATCGTTCCAATGCTATGCACTACTGACGAGTTCTAACAAAGAACAAAACTCGAGATCAGTGCTTTTTCCAAAAGGGCCAGCAGAAACATCTTTTGAACTTCGAAGTTAGTAGGTGTGTTGTTCAGCCAAAGTTCTCAAAGCTCAGTAAACTGACGAGTTGTTTAATGCACTTCTCGGCAAAACTTTTTACAATGGTCAGCTATAAGGATCCTCCCCAGTATTTTGCTTACTCAGTCCTAGAGAACAAAACTACTTTCTTACAATTACTCAAGAACCATTACGGAATATCAGGTAATGTAACCGAAACTTTATTTCCGATGGCGTTTGACAGGAGTTTCTGCCAGTTTCAGCATAACTTTTAAAGATTGTCAGAGTCACATACTGTATGAAAATTTTTCCTGTGTGATAGTATATCCGATTTTGTAGGAGACAGGTGTGATGAACTCAAACAATGTAACTTGATCAACTGATTACAGAATTGACATATTATCCAGCTTTTTTAACAGCAAAAGATGTGGGTAACTGCAGTAGCCTCTAAATTGATTTACATGAAATCCTCTGTGCATACAGCGGGGCGTATCTAACTGGTTACAATGTTAACTACCGCTTCTATCAAATGGTGAGTATCTCCGCCTGTCACGTGGGAGGCGCAGGTTAGCAGCCTTTTGTGTCAAAATGAGACTGGACCTTGACGTGGTGTGACGTCTTGTGCATCTCGGAGACCTATTGGGCTAGATTGGATGATGTGGCCACCACACCGACAGAGTTACTCAGGCTAATAGGTAGAGGTCTGACAAACCAGTCTCCCGGTTCTCCAGGTTGAGGGTTGAAAGAAGGCTGGCATCTCTTTCCCGAAAACGTGTCAGTTCTGGTACACTGCCACCCACCCGCTGCCTTGTGGTATGGGCTCTTTAGCCAAAGGCTTTGGTTGAAAACCCTAATCGTTCTCCTGTCTAGATCTGGGCGACCTGACAGTATCTCAGCCCACACGTAGCCATGAATAATCATAACACAAGTAATTCCGTACTGCATCGGCCGTCTCGAAGTATAAAACGGGTCGCCCCATCAGCTGCATACAGTGGGGTGCACTGGCGAAAACATGCTACTACTGACCCCTCCCCTATTGCCCTATCAAATTTCATTATCAGGCTCCTCCAGACCTCCATTCCTGATAATTACTCCACAGGTCCCACAAAAGATGTACCTAACCGTGGTAACACTGAGCCGATAAGTTCCGTCTCTTGCCATTCATCTGCAGACCTCCCTCGTTCCTTGCTTAGGCCCAGAGTGCGAATTAACATAGGTGCTTTCAACGTTCGCATGCTAAAACAAACAGATCAACAGGCTGCTCTTGCACGAACGTTAGACTCATCGCATATCGGTGTCTGCTGTATCTCAGAGACTAGAATCCAGGACAGTAGTCAACCTATGGAACTAACAGCACCCACGTTGTCTACCCGATACTGATTATACACTTCGGGTGACTCCGCAGCCGCTGTTACAGGTCAGGCTGGAGTAGGTATAGTCCTTAGCTCGACGGCTGCAGGCCGCATTGATCAATTGGATCCCTGTTAACAGTAGACTTTGTGCCGTCCGTCTGACAGTTTTAATTAACACCAGTTCTAGACACAGGACTTGCAGAAATCTTTTCGTTGTGTCTGCTTACACTCCTACTGACTGTAGTGACGTGGGCCGCAGGGACGCATTTTACTCGGAGCTGACCTTTCTCCTTCGGTCAGCACGTGGCTCTGATATAGTCATTCTGGCCGGAGATATGAATGCCAAGGTGGGTCGCCTTGGTGGGGTCGAATCTCGTTTAGATGACAGGTTTGGGATAGCGTCATATCGGTCAGATAATAACAGGTGGTTGTTGCAGCTGTGCACTGATCATAAGCTATTTTTAGCCAACACTAGTTTTAGGCCTCGTTCACGTCATTGCTATACTTGGCGCCCGCCTTATCTGAATCAGGCCTGGTCTCAGACAGACCACATAGCTGTTAGTTATAGGTAGCCTGATTCCATTCAAGACTGTCGTTCTTATTGGAGCACGTACTTGGATTCAGATCATGCGTTGGTACACTGTTGTTTTGTTCTTATTTCTGCTGGACAACGACCCCACCAACAGCGACGATTGGCTGTTGAGAAACTAGCTTCACCATTGGTAGAGCATAAGTACCAAACAAGCTTAGAAAGCTGCCTTAGTGGTACTCACTCCGAAGATCCCAGTGGCTCCTGGACAGAAATCTCACAAGCTATTCAAAAAGCAGGTACCATAGCATACAGCACAGGGGGACATGGACTAAACAAACATTAGATTTCAGATAAATCTCTGGAGTTGTTAGAAGCCAGACGGAAGGTTACTCCTGGTAGTTCACATAATAAGTCTAGAAGGGATCTCCGCAAGAAGCTGAAACTTAGTCTAAAGGCTGATTGTGAGGCTTGGTTAGTGGAAAATGTCAAGGAAATGAAAATCCCTTTTGCCTCAGGAAACACCGACAAACTATTTAAGTTAATCCGTGCTACTGGTCCCAGGCGACCGTCTGTCAGTGAAGCTATCAGCGAGACAGACGACACACTAATTTAAGTCCAGAAGGTTGCGGCGTTGGATGGAACACTTTGAGGATCAATTTGGCTAGCCTCCTGCTTCCATTGTGTTGCCGCCATAAATTTCTAACGGAACGCCTTGGTCGGTAGATTTGGAACCACCCACTGAGACTGAGGTTCGCAAACGCATCTCGGCTGCTGGTCCACATGACATCGTGCCGGCACATTTCAAAGAGGGTGGAAAGGCGTTATTAGAGGTCCTGATTCAGTTGTTTCAACTTGTATGGATGACGGTGACCATCCCTCCGTGCTGGGGTCACTCGAAAGTAGTTCCCATATTCAAAAAGGGTATCAGGAGCTCCTGTGAAAACCATAGGGGAATTAGTTCGACCCCAGTCTTTTCAAAGGTTCTGGTATCCATTAAACTCCGTCGAATCACTACAGTTCGTGAGACAAAAATTAGAAAACAAGCGGGGTTTCGTGCTGGCCGGGGATGTATAGATAACATTTTACCCTCCATCAGATTCTGGAGCAGCGTCATGTGTACCGTCAGCCAACAATCGTCGTATTCCTCGACTATAAAGGTGCGTTCGATTCGGTGGATCGATCCACCCTTTTAGAGCCACTTAATGTCGACACGTTACTCCAATACGTCAGCTCAGGTTAGGGTTTACGGCGAACTATCTGACAGTTTCAGCACCATGAGCGGCGTACGTCAATGTTGTCCCCTTTCACCACTGTTGTCCAATTCCGTCATGGATGAAATAATGGAGGACTGTCTGCTGCACTCAAATAATGCCAACGTGGACCTCCTATCTGGTGAAAGACCGACTGATCTTGACTACGCTGATGATAAGTTGTTGCTGTTTGGCAACCTACAGGTGGCACAAGCAACGCTTAAAGCTATTTCGCGTTCTGCTAAGTACTTTAAAATGCGCTTTACAGCCTCGAAATGCAAAGTACTTCTGCAAGATTGCTGTCATTACTTAAATTTAATATTAGATAACGAAGTCATGGAGGTTGTTGACCGATTTGTATATCTTGGAAGCTGCATCGGCGGCGGCGGAGGAGTAGGGTATCAAGTAGAAGCGAGTATTTCCAAGGCTACGGCGGTGTTTACTAATCCGAGGCACCTATGGCGACGGAGAGGTATTTCTGTGAATATTAAGGGTCGCACATATCAGACAACAGTGAGGGCTGTATTACTTTACGACAGCGAAACCTGGCCGCTCAGGGTAGAGGACGTGAACCCTCGTCAGATATGTGACCACCTGTCTCTGCGTTCAATCGCTCGTATCGGTTGGCACCAGCGAGTAATCAACGAGGAGGTTAGTGTAACACGCAAGCCGGCTGTTTCTACTCGGATTGTTCGTTACACTTACGAATCAACTTTGGGGTAAGGTAGAGACACCAGGAGACAGCGTCCTTCCAAATTAGGGGTTCCAACAACAGTCTCATAAAAGGAAACAAAAAGAACAAGCATTAGTCAAAGGCTCCATAAGCCATTCACACGACTTACACAAACGATAACTAAGACGGCGCCGACAACACAACACCATGCTCCGTCACCAATTCAAATTCAACCCGTGCGTGCCTGCTGGTTTCGTTCGCTCATTACATTAGGAAGCGGGTTTTTGGCCGACTGGCGTAAGGTGTGAGGTGGACAAATGATGACCTGGCGTAGACAAATGAAATCGTTCACGAAGGGGTTGATCACTGTAGATTGGGTTCCTCTTCCGGCTTGAAACTTTAGGTGAGATGGCAGCTAACCGAGCTCAGTGGCGGGAATGTTGTCGTTGTTTGTCCGAGTTGTCTGTGAAGTGGGTGCACTTAATGACGCGGGGCAGTGAAAGCCTTAAGGAAGCCGTCTTGCTGATGACGCATTACTTTCATTTACAGCTCAGTTGTTTGTTCGCAAGGTGTAGGTGGCTTGATGTTGTATGTTTGGATATAGACGTAGTTATTTTTAGTAGTTAGGTCCATTGCCCTTCCCTTCTTACTTTACGCTCTTCTGGCATAGATTTTTTTCTTTCAGTATGAACTACTGATGTATTGCTGTCTATGATGTTGATGATGATAATGACAACCGATTAAAGGGAAATTTCTAGGAGGCTCTTCCGAAGTAAATGAATTGTGCAAATTAAGAAGTTAGTTTAGAAAGTTAGGGACATTATTCGCATTAAAATTTGACGAGCACAACCAGAAAATCAACTGACACGATCCGCACGTGCATAAAATCACAAGAAGGAGCACAAACTCACTGTGTCACAGAAAACACAATTATCCAAGTAAGGCTGACGACGAATGCTTTCTTCCATTGAGGTAAACATCGGCAGTGTTATTCGTCGCCTGTATGGATGTCTGAGTTCCACATCTAGCCTTCCACAGTTCCTATAGATTTTCTCCTATCCTCTCGACAGAATTTAAGGGATTTATTAATTGTCCAGTGTGCCTAAATTGGGATGAGACGTCAGCATTTTGAGCTGAAGAGGACAAAAGGCACTGCTATTTCTTACTGTTCTTTGAGATGACATACGCCCGTCGTCCATCAGGACGTACAGTGTTAAGTTTTCAAAGCATTTCCCCACTAAGCCTATCGGTTTGTCAGTAACCTGAGTCAGACTGCTCAAACATGGAGACTAGGGAATGAGATCCTTAACTCAAGTTCAGCCTTGTCGTGATTGAACTAAACTACGTGCACAGTACTTCGAAATCAGTCGTATGTTTACGGGTGGCGCCATAGTATTTATGTATAAATCCATGAAACGTGTTGAATATTTTTACTTTCTCTGTTCTGTCGCAATTCTTATAAACTTCCAGGTTCTGAGTGGTAAAATACTACTGCTCACACTCGATTGGTTCGATAAACAGTTCATGGTATTTTCTACGTTAAGCATTTATTCTTGCGGGTGAACTGACATAAGAATGGAATCGGCTGATGACAGTCCCCGCAGCTGAAGAACATTATTAGATTGGTCACCTGCTCGATGTTCTCATGATTTCACTTAACTGCTGCAGCGTAACTACATACATGTCTACTGATCGCCCATTTTTATGCAACGTTTGGAGCGCGTCAGATCTAGGTAACTATCTTTAATCTGGTTCATAAAATAGTGGTACCATATATAGTCATCATATTGGGTGATTATTAACGAAATGAGAAATATGAGGGATCGGTAAATATGAATGCTTTGTAGGTAAACATGAGAACCACTCTAGTAAGTCTGTTGTCTTTCCTTCACTGTTACTGCAGAATCGTGTGTATGTCACACTGGCCTGAGGATAACACCACCTGAATGTAAACCACATGGTAACAGGTTCTAGCTGTAGTTAAGAGCCTAGTTGTGTCAGTCTTAGTGTCCTGCTAGCATGTGTCGTACGAATTGAAAACCGCAAACTGCGCGTCTACGACTGTCCGTATGTTCTAGCCATCTTTTGAAACAGATCAATTTGCATTGAGGTAGATTAATCCACCACCTTAGGCGATAACTGAGTTGTACGATATCAGGTTAACACAATACAAAACTTTGGAGCCAGCTGTAAGTTATTTAGCTAGGCTTCACAACGACAAGACATTTACGACTTGATATCATTTTTAAATAACTGCCAAAACGTATCACAACGTATCTGAACGAACCAACTTCACTGTTTTCCTAAGAAGGAAAGGAAATGTAACCAGCCATCATTGTTTCTATTATCATTAAACGTACAGTTTAGTTCATAGTTTACTTACCTGTTTACATGGTTCTGATGCATTGATCTGCGGACAAAGTGACGTTCGTGTAGGTACTCATGTGGCTTTCAAATAGGTACAGTAACTTTGAGGTCGAGTAGGCACCTGCGTTCGGTAGATTTTGTTTCCTAAGACCTTCAACTTCTCTCAATCCACAGTTGGAAGATTTTGGGTTAACTGACAGCACGTCCAGAATTATTTCGAGGATCACCAGCTAATTAACCAATTGATCGATCGACTGTACGCAGTCTGTCCGAAATGTAGTTCTTATCACGCATTCACATTAATAACTAAGGTGCTTAATTGTATTGCCTTGTTTAGGTCCCGGGATTTGAAGATAAGCTTTAAGAAACGAAAAACAGTAGACAAAAACTTGTGACACTACACCGCAAGATAAAATAACCAGACCACCCAGTATCACTTACAATAGCTACATCCATGTTAAACTCGCTCCGTTTCAGTTTAAAAAGCAGACGTCTGATAAGTGCATGAGTAATTGATTCAGTAAAACATTTTTGAGGGAAATCGAATAATGCAGCCAACACATGAGTATCAGTGCACTTTAGATGAGTTCTTTTTGGAAGTAGTTGATACGAAATGCTGTTACCATTCTACTAGATAATCTCCATATACAGCTTCCGAATCTGATCATGCACAATGAATGTAATTTCTACCATAACACAGCTTTGAATTTCGTCATATATCGCCACATCATTTTATTAACCGATCAAGTATTCATCATAGATTCTCGAGTGAGTTTTGTTTAGGGTCACAGACTAACCAGTATGGAAAATTCCATGTAAAGTAGAGTCCACGTTTATATGACGCCAGACTCACTAATGGGGGCGCAGTTGCTGTGGAATGTGTCCCCCGTTGGAACGTGTGACTCGGTAACTGGTAACGATACATTCATAGTTTATAGACAAGAAGATAACCGGATAATTCACACTCGTCGCAGTTGGCGCCACTCGTAAAGTCTACATGTGTACAGTGGCTACGTTTACTACGACAGTATTTACCCTTCATTCTAAAGTCGGGCCGGCGTTACCATCATAAGTCATTGCCTTTAGAGTACTCCACAATCATGGGTCATCTTTGAGGTATGGTCTGGATGAAAGTGATTTTACCTGGTTGGGACAGTTTTGTGTTTGTATTCTGGCCTTCGTGAGTGCAACACATTGTATTCTGGAGAGTGTTTTGTCAGAAAACTTCAGACTATATGTTGGGGTATCATCAAGACGATCCTTAATATCTCATGGTACTGTGGACCAACAAAAAGAAGTGTACTTGCCAGTGACCTCTGTTTTACATTGTTCTAGTGCTTGAGTGGTTACCATGCAGTATCGAAAGAGGGTGCACGGAAGTAGGCAAGATTAAATGCTTCACACCGTTCCACACCAACACAGTAACAGGCAACAAGAGGAAAATACGCTGTTTCTTATTATAAACTATCTACTGGTGTACTATACTGTGACCGTACGTAATTGGAACACTGTTAATCTGATCGAATGTAAACATGCACGTAATATCGCTTTTGGTTTTGATTCTTGCCACGATTACGTGTCCTGACAATAATTCATTAACTGACAAATGAGCTAATAAACGCGGATGAGCAAAAGGATAGTTGAAACCAACAGAACTTTGTGTAAGAGAAAAACAGACGAAAATCTTCCAACTGTAAGCATGTCGTAGCTTGCGGCTTACTTTCTTGTCCGATAGCGCTCCCAAACAAGGTCGCTGATGATCGCATCATTCACAAATTGGCAGGCGAAGCATCCAACTTTCAAATTATTTAAAAATTTCATAGCCCTTGACCGCGTTACCTTGTAACAACTTTATAGATTTTTTTGTCTTATAAATAACCTTATTAAAAAGTGTGCAGTAAGATGAGGACAAAGAGAGTAATGACTCAACAAACATAGACTTCAGGTTCTCTATAGAACGGTTGACAACCGTAAACCTGTACACTTCCCATGTACCTACGAACATGCTGTCGTGCTGTGTCTATAATCAAATAATTTTACACTGATTAAATGACTGCTACAATGGTGGTCATATACCACGAGTCTGTGTGTGTCTTCCGCAAGAACGAACCAGATTTTGGATCTATGAATGAGAACAGGATGCACATATACAACAGTCATTCACACAACTGGGAATGGAAGGTTTGTTTGCTACTGTGCATGAAAATGTCTTACAAATGTGAAGTATTCTCACAAGCCTCTCACATGCGATGATCCTACTTGATGATTGCATCAGTCGGCTAAGTTTGAAAAATTCAGAACTTGGGCTAACTCAGGTTTACGATGTGAAGGCTCAATGTGCAGGCCACGAGTATAACTTAACCCGATAAACACGGTATGCAGCATAAAAAATACTGTATTAACATCCACATACTCCATATCAGTGAGCTTACCAGTTGATACAAATTTCACTCGTAAGTGCTTAGAAACTCCCGTTCTTCTGCCATAATATAACCTTTCTCTCTGGCTGAATAGAAAGGGGAAAAGTGAATACCTCCTTCTAACGACCAATTCAAGTGATAAACATCCGGAAAGGCTGCTCACAAATGTGCCGTTTATGCTTCAAGTAATCCTACAATACCCTCAGAACATCTTACTGGGATTTTCGCACTTTAGACCCAGCTTCCGACATCGGGTTGAGACACTGAATCAAACTCGGATGAGAAAAGTATCCACGGCTCATTCAGATTGCGTCACTGCTCTAAATTGACCCATTTGGAAAATGTTCCATACGATCCCACCACTCACTTTTCCATTGCTCATTTGGCCCTTGTAAACGGATTTTCTCCCAAGGGAGGTTAGAACTAGGGAGCATGAATGGCTGCGCGATCTGAGTCAAGACGGTAATCCAAAAGTAGAACAGCTTGCAGTGAAACGTAACTTGTGTTGGATGATGTTGAGGTTACCAATGTCTGTCAGAGATTGAACTGCACAAGGTGCCACATCAACGTTTTCCGTGATGAAATACACTGTGTAATACAGAACGTTCTTGAGGTGTGCAAATTTTTAATAAACATTCGTCATTTTCGATTAATTGCCTCCTGAACAACAAGAGTAAAGCGAAACTGCTTCCATTATGAAGCAAGACGATGACATTTTCCGTTCATACCACCAGCAAATATGGTTATGTAATAGTGTTTAATACGTTCCGGAAACCAAAAGAAGGTATTGTAGAAAGCGCTCGTGAAAGTATCTGAACTACTGTCTGGGAAATAAGGAAAGTCTACTCGGTCTCTGTCGACATATGTTGGCCGAATTAGGAATTATGAGGACGTACAGATGCTCACTAATTTAAACCCAGTAAAGCGAGGTTTTCTACACCGTATGACCCTGTACTATCGCCATTCCACCTTGAAGCGTGATTCGACTTCATGGGCTCAGAAGAATACGGGGAAGAAACACTGATCTCTGATTGCTTTCAAGGGCAAATTCAAGTTAATAACTACGACACGCGTGCTTTGACGACACAGCAGACCATATCAATGATTGTTCGCCAGAGTGGTTTGTAAACCTGTTATTGGTGGTTCGCCGTCAATAAAAGTGTCAGCATTTACCACGTGTCATGGCTTGAAGCGGCAATATTGAGGAAAAGAACTAGGCGAAATGGAGCTGATTGATTAGTAAAACCATCAGCAACCGCAATTTAGCTGCAGTATCCCACTCGAAGTCCCTGAATCAAAATATGACCCACGAGGCAACAGAAATCCTATACGGATAGATAACAGTCGGTTAATTAATGTGCAATTTCATTCAGAACTGACCAAATGTTGCCCGCACTTTTTGTCTTCCCGTAGAAGCACTTCCAACTAACAGGTCAACAGAGGCAAACAGATCAGTAAAACCAAGCAGCCCGATTTAAAATCAAAATCTTCGAAATTTTCGCAGAAGTTCTGGTACTGAATAATCACACAGCGCGTGAGTTCCGGCGATTATTTGTTGGGGTTTTGGTTTGACGTAGTTTGAGAAAAAAGAATGCAGCAAAATGTCTCTTACACTTCTTACCAGGAAATCAGAATACGATTTGTCAGATTTACGTGTGAGGACCGCCTTCGACTAATTTTTTTGTTTTAGTGATTGGCGCTGTTTTCGCTACATAACTTAGCTGGGCTTTTATCTAAATGAGAGCGCTTCACTTATTTTATGAGGTATTTGGCCTACTTGAATTTTAAGTCATATGCTATCTTTACTGTTACTTCCGAAGGTTTTTTTATCCCCAATCGCTACCTGACGCAAACGCTTTTGGCAATTCTCAAACAATTTCCGTGAATAGGGGTTTTTCCCTACAGAATTCATCTTGGAAAAGTGGCAATGTAACACTATTATGAGGATGTGTACGAGACTTTTTTTCTGTAAACTGCATTGAATTTGTTACACAATTCGGTTCAACTTTCTGTAATTAAACCAAATATATGCGTACATCAATTTCTGAAAGTTTTTGAGAAAAATACACTACTTGCATGCTTTTCTAGTTTACCCACTCACTCTGTTAGACACTAGGCTATATACACTGCGGTTACTTTTCATGTAGAAAAATTGATGGTCATTCCATTCTTCGCGGAATTTCCACCAACCTAGAAGCAGTCAACAACGTTTGGTCTGTGAAAACACTTAGCATATGACTTAATATGTCCGCTGTAAATGAAGGCTTGGTCTTATTTAAAACCATTTGTAAGTGCGACGAAAATGCCACAGAAATGAAATCATCTCACTTAGTAAATGAATGAAACCACAATGACCATTATTCGATCAACACATTGTCTATCTAACATAGTTGACTTGGTGTGTGTTTGATCCGAGTTCCGCGGGCTTCACGAATAAACCCATAATCATGCTGTGGGTGGTTTCGAAACCACTTCATTTTTGTTTTATTTCATCCCGTCTTTCCATTTTCTGGTTAATTTCCTCCGAATGTTAGGTAGACTGATGCTTCAAAAGGTGCTGCTTGCATAAGATTTCACTTTGAAGTAACCAAGTCACTAATAGGACGGCCAGTATGATGTAAGGTCGCAATGATTAACCCACTCATACAAACAACGATAGCAATATTTCAACACTCACTCTGTAGGTATCAGTTGAACAGATGTTGGAATTATATCCACTTCAACGATTACACTTAAGAGCAACAGCATAACATCCAGCGTAGGCTGACGATGTAAACAGTTCGACAAGTCTGATCGTATTGGACGATCAGATGGAAAATTTAGCTTACGTCAAGGGAGTTTTGGATGTACTTACATCTTAGTGTACAAAATTTACAAATTTCAGCTTGCTTCAATCTGAGATGAACGGATCATATCACTCGGAAAAGATGCACGTTGGACGCAAGTGTGTTCAACAGTTATATATAGTTTGGCAATGTATTTGTTTTGAACGCTGACTTTAAGTCAAAATGTGTATATTGTTTGCTGCCATACTATAGTTTGACAGAGCGGGCGAATCGAACCCAAAGTCACTTGTTAGTGAAGCGCCGAAGTGAAATATCTGCCGTTTGCTGAATCTAACACATAAAGTAACAAATCATTTACTGGTCCGTTAGGGACCATGCTGGAGAGCAAGGTTAACTAGGATATGAAGGAAACAGTGAAAAAGCCAGTATCAAGGAAAAGAGTAAAATGGCTATGAATTTAAAAAATTATTGTGTACCTCTGCACCAAAATAGGGATATATGACCCATATTGTAGATGGAGTACTAAAAAGGTATACTTGCTTTCATATGTAGCGCTGAACTTGTGTACAAATCGTAAATCGGACCAAAACTACAAACTTCTGCATACCGTTTATCTCACGTTTGTGTTGGATATCCCACACGAGTCTGCTTACAACTAAGGCAATTCTAAAATCCTAAGCGTTCGTTTACCCTAGTGACATGTCGCTCGAATGTAAGGTAACTGCCTTCTTTCCGACAAACCAAAATTTGTGGAGAACTTGAACCAGTGGCAATGGTTGTTAATATGGGAAAACCGTCAGCCTCTGTATGTCTTCAATGCTAATCGTCTAGTTGTTACCCTGGAGCTCACTGAATGCGTTTTATTTTGAGCAGCCTTTTATTATCTACCTGTCACCCGTGTTACGTTGGAAACGGAGTTTTTTGTCCATGGGCTTACAATTTCACTATTATTCGACCACAGAAATTAAAACTGGTTAGATATGTTCCGGTTACTCAGTATCCCGTTAGAGATGATTCTGATTATAAGCACGTTGTTGAATTGATGTTACTCGTCTTTCGACTAGTCATTCAGAGACTAAATATAAATAATTCGACATGACGAAATCCATGTTATAAGTTGGTAGAATCGTCCACTAAGCCACTTGTTCGGTAAGTCCATCATCAATCATACTGATTAAGATAACGGACTGCTAGGTTGCCATCTATGATTCCGATCCACACTACAATGCTGCCTCTCGCAAATGATTTGCAACAAACCAAAACCACTTCAAGGTTATTTGGTATGCTAGTGAAAAGAAAACAGCAATTTTAAGTAACTGTCGTTTTTCTTTCTGTCTGGTTTCTACAATATGTTTACAATTCTTCTGTTGAACTCTTATAGGGCAAACTTTCCGCTATCCACCAATGGGTTTGGTATATAAAAGGTGGATATTGTTCACATTCAAGCCTGTAGCTGAGTGGTCAGACCCTCTTGAACAGGGACGCCACATTTGCTGATGTTAGAGTTCGCTAGTGGTAAGTACTTTCGTAAAGACCAGGAATTTACTTTTCACAACCGTTGACTACTACTCATTCGGCATTATTTTAACTATCACCAAGTCGTTGGTTTGGAACGTCCAACAAAAGCTTCATAC
Source organism: Paragonimus heterotremus (assembly GCA_013368495.1). Taxonomy (NCBI): domain Eukaryota; kingdom Metazoa; phylum Platyhelminthes; class Trematoda; order Plagiorchiida; family Troglotrematidae; genus Paragonimus; species Paragonimus heterotremus. The sequence goes on along the minus strand of LUCH01001174.1, from coordinate 105,358 downwards.
GAACAGCACAATTTGTTTGACTACTCCTCAAAATTCGGTGTGAGAGGATCAATTATGTGCGACAAAGCAAGTGCTTATAGAATTAAGGTACGGTTTCTTGGGAGCAAAGGATTGGCAGAATTTCATCAGTCTTGTTCATAGCTGGTTGTTTGTTGGAAGGTTGTGATTGGTGAGCGAGTGGATCTTGCACAAGCTTCAATACGAACGTGATTAGGAAAACCAACAACAACCGGAATAGGAAACGGCTTATCTCGAACCTGATGACAGAATGGACTTAGAGTTTGAAGCGCAAAGGTTGGTAACAAATTAATTGGTTTTATCCACTCAATAACACTGACAATCTAATTCGGAAGACGTTTAAGCATTCCCAGATAATAGCGCGGTATACTATAGTAAATACTTCTAAAAAACATATCACAACTTGCTTAACTCTTGGTTTGGCACAATGGATAAAGTATGTCTCAGTGATCTATCATTTACGGGGTTTGTAGTAAGGCTATTGAGTAGAGATGTTAAGAATATTGTCTGTCCGTCAGAGGGTTAGAGATAAAAATCAACAAGAATTGCAAAATAAAGTGAGAAATTTGATAGCCCTCAATACGCGACAAAAAACGCTAACTGGGAACCTCATCACGGATTAGTAATTATTCAGTATGCATACCGCAGACAGCGATAACCAAGTGGTTAGCGGTAGCAACAGGAAATCAATCACGTTCAATTCTATCTTGCTGATTATGATCCTCAAGCTAAGCTCGTGTAACAGACACTGGTGTTAGAAAATTTGAAAATAGTCCTAGCAAGTTGGCTTGGACGGTTATATTTGGTAGTCATTTTTAGACCACATTCTCTGGTTACCATCATGCAGTTCATATGATTCGGATGCACAGACTGTACAGTCGGACCGCAGTCCACGTAAAACCCTCATTTTTAGGCCACGGTGTGCTGATTAGGGTACATCAAAGAGGTAACTTTCCATCTAAACGATGAGGAATGGATATGCCGTCGGGCATTTTCAGCGAAGCTCGACCATATGGCTGTGTTGGTCTAGATGTTCTGTTCAGAAAAGATTTATCACTTCAAAAGAACCTTAACTTTGTAATTTATTTAACAAATGTCTGTGTAATGTTTGTTAGCTCTCACATTTTCTTCTAGAAGCAATAAAATTTTGTCACGTCGTGTTGTGTTTCCTTAGTAATTTCCTTTTACACACATGGTAAATTTAATCGTATACACTTAGTGCTGTTGCGCGATTTGACTGAACAGGGTTTTTGTTGATACACTTCCGCTTACTTCATATTTTCTTCCAGATAGAAGAAAATATTCTCACTCCTGTAAACCGTTAATAAAACTTGGCCTATGTTTGCCATTTTTACCTAATGAATGAACGCTACAAATTTCTCAAAGTTGTCCACATTCCGCTATGACGATTTCCAAACGCGAAACATTTACACAGCTTACGGAATAACTCAGAATGAACTAGCAGCTGTGTCCACCGAGCTTACACTACACTGATCAGCTATCCTGGTTCGTATACATTTTTGCAAGAATCTTAACTAAGTTTGCTTGATTCATTCATTGAGTCGCGCTGATTACTAACTAAAACCTATTTATGGGAAACAATACACTCGATTGAAACACGACATAAAACTGTTGGGTCAGTTAGTGAATATGAGTTAAAGTAATCTTTATTCAGCTATCATTTCATCTTTCAGTCAAATATCCGCTGTCTTCTGGTCATCCAGATGACATTGCGGAGGAAAGAGACAGAATCTGATGTTGTCCTATTACTGTTAATGTGTGATTCAGAAATTTTACCGTCTGGCGTCCAAGTTTATTGGGAACATTGAACATAAATACAAAGTGCCACTTAGGAGAGTGGCAAACGATTTACGTCAGAGAGGTTCATAATCGGATATAAATGTAAAGCTGTAAGTTTACTTAAATCTATCGAGCTAGCCAACCTTGTGATTTCATTCACTGCAACCTCAAAGAATTTGGACCAAAGTCGAACGATGCAGCTTTGGTGACCGTCCTGTATAGTATTTAAAACATAGACTCACATAAGGCTAAAGGCCCCCCGATGTTTCGGATACATCCCTTCCACTGAGATTCGTTTGACATCTCACGTAGATGAGTAAGTACAAGAATAAAATTTGTACAGGTCTGTCATAAAAGTCGATGGTAATAATATTTCAGCACTGTATTCATCTTTGGTAACCGGTTTTTTTTCAGATTAGGTATTTCATAAGGTTAAGTATGATTGATTAAGTTCGTCGAATTGTCTTGTCGAATTTATGGGCTGTCCATTAATCGACTTCCACAAGTGATTCCACAAACTAAATCACAGAGTTGTCAACTTACCGACCACGGTGCTCAAGTTGTCTGAAAGGATCTAGGTTTCCGCGTTCAATAAATTTAAATACAAACGGTTATGCTGTTTCCTTAGCATGCATAATACGAACTCTTCAATAAAACAACCGTTACCATACGGATGCTTACAATACACAGTAAACCAATGAGTACACAAAGGTAAAACGTAGGCTTTTGTTTATAACGATTATTACATAACTTAACGAGCAGTGGGACAGCTAATCAGGCAAACAGAGGGGGCCACGTAATTTGATAAAGTCATCTGAATAAATCTCAAATAATGCAGCCGATTTATCTGCATTGGGAAATCAAAAAAGCATTGCAGCTTAATCTACAACTGCATATGCAAATATTCCCTGGAGGAATGTGGCAGCTTAATAGAAACAGTCGTTTTTGCATGAATAACAGTGTTTGTGGTCGAAAAGATACAGTGATTTTTGTCTAACACTTTCCCGTTATAATTTGCTCCACTTATTCAATTCTTGGTTGGTTTTTGTTCTGTTAATTCGAATGAACAATTGCAACTAACACATACCATTCTGACGATATTTTGACTCCAACTGTGTCAGAACCGATGATAAAATGTAACGCCATACTAAGGAAAAATGGTAGTTTGATAGACATTTATGTTCTGTTCTGTAAACAATTGGCGAAATAAGATACGTGAAAAGTTCACAAAGTTTTATTACAGGGAAAGACATATTTTCCAAACGTGCAGGGAATGAAACCAATCAGCAACTGGCAAACTTAAATTAGACGTTGTGCATACAACTGGAGTAATTTACGTTCGTCAACTTGCTGTAAAGCATCCGAAAATATTTGGACTAAATACTGAGTGTCTTTAATTGCAGAGTGACCAGTCACAACTCACTTCAACTGTTTTCAGTCCTTTACAAGAGGGTATGACACACAACAAGCAAGCAGCACAGCCAATGTGAACAAATGTAAGCATACATAAGCCGTACAGCTCACTGCTGAGATGTTGGGAATATATTCAATTGCTACTCCATCCACATATATTTTCAACCACTAATGTAAACTATGTATCCTTATAATAATAATTAGTCAATATATTAATTTCCATGGCAAATAACTTATAATATTATGTTTGCAGAGCAATACGTTCCAGTAGAAATAATGACAATAAACATAACATCACCCACAGCTTACTGCATCCTTCAAAATCGAGTAGATTTTTCACTTGACCATAGAAAGAGCACCAGACACAACGATCACAGTGTATTTCTGTTACCTCAAATTTAAGCAACTGTCGGTTTGAGTTAACTGACCAGGTGATGTGTCTTCCCACGAGGCGACCTGATAGATTTGCAAGTACTCATGGGCAAAGAAAGTGGGAAGGTCATGCGCGATCGTTCGTGTTTATCTAGATTAAAGTCAAATATGTAGCGGTCGACGCACTACCTCCATGCGAACGTGCGTCGGAGTTCAACTCCTAGAGGTTCACACCACTAGAGAGATATGACGGAAACACAAACTCTGATCCAGTGCACCGCATCTACTGAGACCGGGTGAGAAGTCTGTCTGATGCGAAAGGCAAGATCAAACATTGGTGGTATCAACCATCATCCATCTCGCATAGGAATAAAGCTAATATTTGGCGGTTACAAATTGTGAGCTAGAATCCACCAGCGCGAATTCACCAACCAAATGAGGTTCCTTCCTTACACCAGGACAGCAAAACTACATATATTTTTGCATAAATATTTGTCGCTTTTTCGACCCCACAAATTTTGTTTCTACGAGAAAATATCTTCAGTTTTCTCGACATTAAATAATCCATACAAAAGGTACTCCTTTCCTGTCGTTTGCTTTTTTGACGTTTTTGAGACTATCAACGAAATATTACTCGATTTGCGTTAAAATTACTTGCCGAGTTTCACATTTTCTTCTTCCCATCTATCGACACAGTTCTACTTCAACAACTTCTCAAGGTCGGTTATACTTAATAATGACTAGATTCACTGGTAATCATTTTCTAGAGGCATATAACCCCGAGTATCATGCCAGACAGTTTTCTCGAGCAACATTTCAAATTGTGACTTGAGCCGACATTACATTTTCTGATCTAATCTCTTACTGCAGATGTACTATTTCTGTTCCACTTGACAAGTTTTTGTGGTTGTGCGGTTCAAATTCCTTCTCGTTTTTCGTCTGTGAATTATCCCACATAACTTACTGTAGCAGCATCTATCCGCATAACTTGTAATTACGTGCACTGATCTCGTTCAAGCAAGAATGTCTGGCAATTACTCGGAAAAAATATACTTTACACTAAATAGTGCGTTTAGTGGTAAATTCCGGACACTGAAAAGATTACTCAAATGTGAACCAAACAAAAACTCAATATTAAATTAATGTGATGATTGAATGAACGGTGGCTTTTTCATTGGCAGAATAAACCGCCAAGTTTCTCGTAAAGATATGGGAAAACTTATAAAGTAAACAAAGAGGGAATTCAAGTGAAACACTTTGCCATTCGTTTGCTTAATGCAATTGTTCGTGTGCTGACACCGACTGTACAACTGCGCATCAGTTTCGTCAAAAAATTCTCAATATGATATTGGATCAACCAGTAATCAATCATACGAACACTAACGACGGAAGGATTATCACATTATATTTAAACATAGCTCCTCCAAACGACGCACACAGAGAACAAAATTCATGTGGAAATTTATACGAAAATTTCTATGAACAATAAATATATTCTGGGATGTGCTGAATCTGCAGATATGTCTCCCCCTGAGTGCGGGGGTGGACATTTTAATCTCAGGTAATCCGATCAATATGAGTGCAGCATAACGAGTACGACCGTCAGACATTTTAGAACCATCAAATTTCATGTACTCACCTGGTTAATACTGGAACCGAATGAAGACTTACCTTAATGTTTCCACATTTATGAACAAAGGACAGTTTTGGTGTGCATTACATTTTCCAGCATTTGATCTGACCACAAACGTTTTCCTTCCCTTTTGTGTAACAACAGAAAAATAGCTAACATCACTAGTTTCGACAGTCTGATTAAGATTTTTCGCTTAAACAACTTTCAGTTAACCGCCGATAGGAAGAGTTATTTTTCTGCAGACATATAACATACAAGTTGCAGGCAGATGAAATGTGATTGTTCCAGATCTATATTCTTTAGAAGATAACTGAAGAATAGAGTCCATATGTGGTGACAGTCCATTGGTGGTTGTACACTTGGGATAACAGCATTTCTTAGAATACCCAAGTAATGTTCGGAACAAAAATTGTATGGTTTATTAATTTCAGCTCAAGTATTTCAGGAACCAAGATATTTATATTTTGATATCACTTATTCAGAAGAACCTAGACCTTCTACTACCTAGGCAAGTTGTTGATAGCGTTCCGAAACTCGTATACTTCCCCGCATCATAATATGTTTCCGCGCAACACCGTAGTTTTGGTCGTGAGTTGTTTCACAGTTGGTACTGAATTCCACAGAAATGCTGTAACAATCTGCAATATAGGAAGTGACCAGGTGAGCCGTGGGAGTATTCTTTTAAAACAATCATACCACTTACGCTACGCCAAAGTGCGACATGTAGACAGTATAGTCAGTACCGAGATCTGGATCAAAGAAACGGCGTGGCAGTTATTTTGTATAGGTAATTTGTGTTCCAAAAAACTACACGAAAGCCATTAGTATTAAGATCTAGATGGTTGGCGACGGAACTTCCTCAGACGGTTTGAGAAACTAAAACGGGAACTCGCAATAACTGCTTACCAACAGTGACACCTCTTTCCAAAAGAGAGACCAGAGGGTTGTGACAACCACAGAGGCATCAGTTTGATGTCAATTGCGTCCAAGTTACTCACCGGCCTTATTTTACGTCGGCTCACTAAGCCCAGAGAAAGTCGGATACGCGAAGAACAGGTGGGACTCCTATTCGGTCTACGGTGCATTGATCACATTTATATATCGTGACGGATCTTGGGATATCGGTATTGTTACAGACAGCCAATGGTCGTGGTCTTTTTGAACCGAAATGCTGCTGTCGATTCAGTTGCTCGTAACGTTCTCTGGAGCTGTCTCCTTATCAAGGGAGCACCAGGGAAATACGTGACTCCGTTGAGATCACTGTATGCTCACTCTGCAAGCAGGGTGAGGGTTTATGGACAACTGTCTCGGGCATTCATCACTTCTAGTGGTGTTCGTCAGGGATGTCCGATTTTCCCCTTCCTGTTCAATGTTGTCATGGACGACATTCTGGATGGTGCACTTCGAGATTACAGTGGGCTTGGAGTTGAACTTCTTCCTGGCGCTAGATTGACCGATCTAGAGTATGCGGACGACACTGGCTTACTTAGACCCTCTGCTGAAGACATACAGACCCTGTTGAACAAGGTGAGTGACCGGGCTGGTTTGTATGGAATACGCTTCGCACCTTCAAAGTGCAAAGTGTTGCTTCAAGACTGGGGCATTTCCACTCCTACTGTCTTCATCGCAGATATTTCGCTTGAGACTGTGGAAAGTTTCACATACTTGGGTAGCACTATCTCGTAAGCCTGTGATATTGCTGATGAGCTATCAACGAGGATTGCAAAAGCACGAGTTTCCCTTGCCAAATCGCATTATCTCTGGCGTCGAAAAGAAGTTGGATTATCGCTGAACGGAGGAGTATATAATGCTTATGTACGTTCTGTTTTTGCTCTATGGTTCGGAAAAGTGGCCTGTTCACAAAGAAGATATCAACAGGCTTGCTGTGTTTGATCACCACTGTCTCCACCAATTAGCCAGCATTCAGTGGATTGATCGTGTGAACAATATGGCAGTTTGCCGGCGCGTATTCCGGAACGCTCCGGATGCGCGATCAATTGATTAATTAATCAGGGTACACAGCTTGCGTTGGTTGGGTCACGTACTCCGTATGTCGTCTAATCGTTTACCGTACCGGGTATTATATGCTGAGGCTACCGACAGTTGGGTAAAACCGCATGGTTGTCAAACAACTTGTTCACGAAATATGAATACCCTGACTGCTCCACTGAGCAAAGTGGGCAGGTGTCGCTTGCCTGGCTAGGGTCCTCGTGATCACTCTAATCGCAGGTTTGAAACGCCATCCGATATGGCAGTGTGTCTCAGTCAAGAGTGTACGCGCATTCATACCATTTTTAATTCTTCCACCTAGCCTTCTTGTACTACTACTTGAACCTTTTCAGTGAAGTCGTTTTCTCTTTCTGGGATATTCCACGTGATTGTGTAGTTGAGCGGCGGTTCAAGCCAAGGTACCTTCTTGTCAAGTAAAGTTGTTGCGACGAAAATGTCGATGATGAGGATGATTAGTGTCACATTCAGGTATCCTATTTTCCCTGCTGGAGTTTAGACAGTAAGATTAAAGAAGCAAGCAGTGGCACTATGACAATTTCCGATAGAATGCTAACACCTGATAAATGTGGTTTATTGTCTCGTGGAACAACACTCTGCTGGTCAACCTCATGACAGTTATCTATGCAGTTCTCACTGACTGTCTGACTGAGTTTGTCATTGTCGGCGGTATTCACGCCTGAAGACTACTTGAAAGCTTGTTAACTGTTGAATTTTCGTTAATTGACTATTCTTCGAACCTAGCTTACTGCTGCTCTGAGAAACATGTGACACAGCTCATTAAGCAGCAATATATTAGGATATCCTCATGGTTGTAATCATTTATATATCGTGCTGCGTATAGTGTGTAAACAAAGCAAGCTGGTCAATGACTACTTACCAGACAGCCATATCAGAACGATGGTAAATTAACAAAAAAGAATTTAAGCCATTTAGGGCGTTTGGAAAAGATTATTTCAACTGATATATAGAAAAACGCCATTTGATATCTTCACAAATAAGCATATTGGAAAACGTAAGTTAGGGTAAACGATTGCCAAAGGTTCCACTTCCAGCTAGTAAACCGATAGTAGATTCGTGAGACAATGTTAACTACTTACACCTCTCTTGCCAATCCCATAGAGGAAGTTGCATTTTTGATAGATAATTTATCAGACGACATCTGTAACAACTTAGCATCCGTACATCTCAAATACAGCGCGTTTCACATCTATCGGATAGGGTGTTGTATGAGGAACGTACAGTAATATCAAAGTGGGATGGGTCAAACAGTAGTAGTTCAAGGGTGGTGAGCTTGGTTAACAATCCGGTGTACAATTTTGAACCTCATTCCATGCGACCGTCCTTGTCAATGTCTGCGCAGCCTGGCATCGAGCATACTTGATCTAAGTTGTCAACTGACCGCAAGTAACTTGTGATACAAAAGCTGAGCACTAATTAATTGGTAGGCTTTTCTTAAATATATGAAGTAGTAGACATTAACATACTGGTGGTACACATCACATGTACGATGACAGACATTCTATCATTTAGCTCTTACAAAAAGAAACAAAAATCTTAGGTCACGTGAAGATAACAGTTTTTCACAAGAATTCAGTTCATCCACCGGACAAAGTAATCATGCAACTCTACTAATAATTCATCAGTGAAATAGAGCAAGATGAAACTTATACCTAGTGCTTGTTCAAAATAGAAAACTTGAAAACTCTGTTCCAGTTATGAATATTATGTAATCTATACCGAAAATACTTATTCAATTGCCTACTAAGTAACGCCGCCTATTATCCTAAAAGAGGGCTTGTGATTTCCAACTAAATACGAAGTCTTGAAAAAAACATCAGGCTATCTAATATCCGTCAGAATTCCGTAATATCTAAGTAGTTACGAGTAACTTTTGTGAGATTTGTGGTGATTGCTGTCCCACTGATTAAACCACTGGTTATCAATCTTACTTTATTTATATGGGTAAAATACCCAACGACTAATCCCGTGAATGTAATACTTGACTTGTTGATATCCTCAAAATTATACCACTCTTCTAAATGACCGAAAATCGACTTCAGTCAACATTGTTTGTTTACTGAACAAGGGCTTTCACGTCGTTGGACTATTTATAATCCATTGTTTACGGTATCCTTGTTGTACGTTGTAATACAGAGTAAACCTATGTGAACGCCCTTGATAAATGTAAACATTTCCTCAAATAGACGTGGTAAACAGTCGAATAAAATACACCTCAGCTGTTTGTCTCATCATGAAACCGAACCTTTACATAGGAACAACAATTCTGTATCAGAATTTCCTAATGAAATCTTATCTATACCTCGGAAACATAGACAGATAATTTTTGAACAAATCTGTTCACTTGAATTCCTGTACGAACTACAAAAGTTGGATGATTGCCGTTGAAACCAAAGAGATATTTGTTAAGTGTTTCAATCTTGAATGCCTGAATCTATGGATGAAACCACTGAGAATTACTTACGTTCGTTTATATCCTTACAGATCCGTGGCAACCACAGACTCAGAATGCGTTAAGTATATCAGCTTTGATTGGTTTGAAGCGACACAAACTAGTTTACTTCCGCGGGAACGCAGTACGAGAAAATATTCAAACGATAACGTTTGTAGATAATTTGAATGAGTTACCTACCTGATAGGTAAGTGTAACATCTATTAGTAGCCCGCAGAACTTTGTGTGAGTAGTATAGCAAGTGCGTAAAGCAGAACAACAAATCATAAAGCGTTAGACATGGATAAACACTGAGACTGAAGCTATGTTAAATGCAGCAAACCAAACAGTCATGCACACTGACACCGTGGATGATCTACACTGACGAACGTATTCTGTTGTCACAGTGAGGCTGCCTGTCCATGACGTATGCGCTCAAAGTTTGCATTATCTCCTCTAAATGTCTGGATAGGATTCATCGGATTTTCAATTCCCAGGAAGTGACAAATAACAACTGATATCAGTGCGTCCGTTGTGCTTTGTGTATACGAGTGTCAGTTTGTGTTTAAGTCACGTGCTTCCCCACCCAAATTGGGATCCGTTTCGAAATGCAAAATTCCGACAACTTCTACGACAGGTCAGAGTAGTCCGTCTAAAAGCTATGCAAAAACAATTAATCTTTAACCTGCAATCTACCTTCAACGATTTATCATAGGCATCACACAATGACAACCATTGGATATCCCGATGTAAATATGCGTTCCTTTTACTAACTTTCAGTTCTTTCGGAGGAATCTATGGAAATAAGTATGCCAGAGAAAAACGGTCCAACAGTGAACCGTAGAAGTTCAACTTGATTTCGAACTTCGGCAGACGTAGCAGTACTTGTTTAGTAGCCAGGACGCACCTAACGTCGTTAAGGTTTACTGGTTGGTTCATCTTTCGCAAATGCGAAGAGCAGTTTGCAGCCGCTCATATTCCGGAAGATTTCGTTCTTTTCAGACCTAAAAGATAGTTGTTTCGACGTAAGAAGGTTTTAAAAGTCAAACTAAACCTTATAACATGCGACTTTAAACCCATTTTGGACGGTGTAATCGCGATAGAACATCTCTTAATGAAAGCGGCAGTACTTACGCTAGAAGAAATCGGCTTACATACAACTGTCTAACAAATACGTACATCCTCTTCTGGAATCTGCCAGAGAGCAGTTGCATGCCTTTTCGACCACCTGTTGGGTGATGAGTCCCAGTTCAGTCTACACGAGTACTTGAATGTAACAAAATGAAACACAGGGAGAGTTAATCATTGGATACACCGAATTACTTGGTGATTAAGTATTAGCCCAAACTTTCGGAAGGTTGCTGGGTCATGGTTTTTGAAAATGAAGCAGTTGGTATAGTTAACAAGAACGGCTCCAGCAACCTGACAGTGATCGATGCTGGTGGATTTCCAAGAGCTTACGTACGATCGCTGATGCCTGTGTGTCCGCTAGGCTGTTAAAATATGATTACCCGCTTGTACTCATGCTTTTTCACTCAATCGAAACTGTACTCTAAATTGTTAAGTTTTGGTAATATCTCCGACAGGATAATTTGACTGATCTGATACCTCTGTGAAGATAGGTGAATAATGAAAGGTTTGACGATCAGAAGGAAACTGAGATTTATAGTAGATTAAATTCTAAAGTTGCATATAATAGTTCCTTCCCAATTTTGGATGTTCTCATAAATCAAAATACTGACGGATCAGTAGGAATTTAATCAGCAATGTATAGGGAATGACGAATGCACACAACCTAACATTCTTTTGCCGAGGATTCAATAGACGAGCAGCGTTAAATCTTTACTTATTAGTACAAAAATCATGTATACTTAGATCACAATCCCGATTGAATTTTACATGCCTAGTCAAGTTGATGTAAAAAAAAGGATTTTTTCATGACCTTCAGCTGGCAAGGCTCTGAAAGAAAAACTTCCTGTGATGCCAAAGCTTTTCGGTAATTATCTTATACAGCAGATTATGTGAACAACTTGTATATCGGACGTACTGTGTTAGTAATATATCAGCATGCATAGTTAATTTCCGGTTCGAAATATTTTACCCGATCTCACGTTATTCACCGAACAACTAAGCTGGCATAAAGAGGTATCAGTTTACGTCCGAATCTCAAAATACTTCCGCGCCGGGATGAGATAGCCACTGGCGTGAATGCAGCTTGTCACGTCATTGTGTACTAATAGATAAAATAAACAAAGCATCAGCATTAGTAAACATTTGTCATCTGAACAGCATGTATCAGTTGGGTCCCAATCAAGAAGCCACACCTGGCTGCGAAGCCTTTCCGCCCCAGTTAGTGTGTTATGTTGGAATAGGCACTTCGAGAAGCTGAGGTTGTGTAAGACGCTCCGTCTAATTGTTTAGCCCTGTGGTATTAACGATGTTCGTGAGGAATTCACGAACTACACAAATGTTTCTCCCTCTTTAGTTTCGTCGTGTGTCAGTGTTTTCTGTCCTACTAAGTGGTGCAAATGCAAATAATCACAGAAGTCTGGCCGACCATAAATTGTGCACACATTTTTCCAGCTTTATTCAAAACTGTTTTATGAAAATTCAACCTCAGAAAATGAAGGATGAGAACTCTAATTAAATGTGACATCTTGAACCGTGATCTTGTCAAGAGCGACAGCGAAATAAGTGAAAATATTCAACGGTCTGTCATGTAAGGAAGATACTCATCTGCTGAATAATCACATTACAAGCTGATCGAACAATTGGAAGAATGTGCTCGAAAATCACTCTTTGCCCTTTGTTTATTACACGACCGGTTACACAAATACTACTTTTTATTACCATGAAAGCAAGATGGTCAAGGCAGACTACCCTTCAAACCGTAGAGAATAATGCATCTCTATCGTAGTAATTCCAGCCCTAATATTATTGGCTATCTTTTAAAACAAATAGTTTCAATATTACTGCCTAATGTGATGAAAATTAACCCATATCTAAACGTTATGATATCATCCAGCTGATCCACCTGGATGAGCAATTCCTGCGCCATTCCATTGTTGGTTGCTTGTTATTGCAACATCCTTTAGTTCTAATCACTTGTTCAAATACTTACATTGGCTTGTTGCCGTTGCGCTATTGATCACATGATAGAGAATACAGTCAAAGTTCAGATTTGTTAACTTCGTGGCTAACCTGTTACAACACTTCCGAGTCTAGGCAGTATGATTCTACCAGAGGGTTCGAATTCAGTTGGTGCCAGAATTTCCAAAAATCTGTCCTTCTAGGTTACCTGTTCTACAGTTTTTATCAGTAATACAAAAGTGACTTACCTAGTTTGATTGGTTCGACAAAACGTTTTAGCGTGATGGCGATATATCTGGTTGATTTAGCACACAGGGCCATGGAACTGGCAAATAACAGTAAAAAGCAGAGCTCTAATCGGTAAGCGTGCTGACCAACTGATGACTTCATGTCGTGTATACAGATTGATCACAGCGTGACTAATGGTATAAAATGAAGGTTCTCGTTTGATTCTTAGGTTTTGTTTGAACGCCTATGACTGACTGTTAGATAGGATCGGTTATCAAGCACAAATTCAAATACACACAGTGGGTGTATCATGGTTTATGACATCTTTATCTGTTTTTAACTGAAACGAAATGCTATGGCTGACAACTTAATTGTAGCTAGCAATTATTGCCACAAAAATATAGTAACCACATCGTAGGTCTAGTGGCTGCTAGCAGAATGCAGATTCTTCTGTCAGTTTTCAGGTAGACGTATTAGTTGTTTGAAATGGGTGTACGCTAAGAAAAGGTCGATAACATTAAGAGTACCTTTGTAACACATATCTACACAGCTGGAAGAAACCTAGAAAACAGATGACAGCCTATACACGAAACGGACTAACCCATAAAAATCAACGCACTTGCCATATATTCTCCCTATAGAAGAAAGCCTGGGGTTTGAGGGACAAGCAACCAATGGAACAAAACAAACGCACAAATATTTTCAACAGAAAGGGGTGCAGATTGCCAGAAGTTCACAATACAAGTGACAGAACCTAAAATCTGCACCGTGTGCAAACATAAGAAGGATATTTAACAGTTTCCCATTTATAAGTAGTTCGCCTAGGCAGTAAAAACAACTGCCTCATCCTGGTTAGAACAACGGGGAATGCGGGTAGCGGACACTGACTGGTTGGACAGTACCTGATATAAGACCGCGTACACAAAACACGCAATTTAGTTTCAGTATGCACATGAAATGAGTGAAAATGCTCTCACCCACAACAAGTGGACAAGTTCGTTATCGACACTACGGCTTACTTCTTGGCACTTGCCAGTTCTGTGACCACTGGTGAGTCGTTTTCATTCAAGGAGTCAACAAGTTTTTCGGCTCAACCCATTTCCATTGAGCTATGCATACTACTGATCAAAGTTCAGACTTTGAGGACAGCTGGCTTGTCGAGAGCGGACTAAAGAATCAAGCTACAATCAAAGGAGGTCGGATGAAAGTGTACCCACACAAAGGACCAAAGATGAGTTTAGGTGGTGTTAGAAGAAGAACACTGTTCACTTCCGACAGCGTTGCTTATTTTTCTACTACTGCTTACGACATATGGAATATGTCGTTTAGTCACACGGATTATTGATAGTTATGGCGAGTTATTGTTAAAGGTGATCAACTGAGAACCGAGTAGTAATCGGAGGAGGTCATCAGGGCAGTCAATGACAAGAGCATAGTGTACGTCCACTGGGGTAGAATCAGTTGAAAACACGACTGATGTCCTTTGTCATATAAGGCTCGACCCTGTTAATGTGTTTTGTCAACGAGCACGCTATGTGCTTACCAGATGAGCCTGGGTTGAGCGTTAGAAGCTAGCAGGCCCGGTTCGTTATTAAAGTCCGCTAATGCTGTACCACATTTTTGTTCATTTGAATGTCTTAAACATGTCGATCTTTTTCACGTTCAGTGCAATTACAGGTGTGATAAAACTGGCCACTAAAGAATCACATTGATTGTTCACGTAGGTTTCCTGCTCGTGACTCTTGTATTTGTACCCCAAAGCAAAATCAGTTACCACGACAGTCACGTGACCGACCAGATTTGGTTACTTAGCGTGGGCGACTGAACTTGTCAGTCCGATAAAAACGACGCATGAAATGAGAGCTTCATCAATGATTGTGAGTGACACTGCAAGAAACCACTCTGTTGCTTCACAAATGGTAATCGCAGTGATCCCGCCGACTGAACGCAAAATCTAAGTTTGGAGCGTTCCAAAGTTAGTATTTCTTGGACTAATCAGTGGTGTAGTTATTAGACTAGCAACGAAAGATTCCGTTGGTTCAATTGGCTGTCTGGAATAACAATTGACATGAGTTTCGAAAAGAAGTTGTTTTTACTAGATAAACTGCCAACCTCGAATTAAAACTAGTATTCCGTGGCCTGTGTTACCTTGTTGCTAATCTTTCCTCCGTCATTCATATCTCAATAATATAACAAAACAATACCCATGTGTAATAAACCGGACGAATGTGCATAATTACTTTTCCAATCGAAAACACATTAGTCCGGCATGCATTTGTGAACAAAATATGAATTTTTCAAACAAAACTTCAAATCGTTTGATGAAAAGCATCAACTGGATTATAATAGCACTTGTGCCTACTCTTTGGGAATTATGTTTGTGTTCAGTTCATAAGTCAAACCGATTTGACCATTTTTTCTGGTCTAGATCACGAACGGCTCTGTTTACCAAGTATTCTGGACAAGTTACTTGTCCACATTTAACGAGTCTCCATCTATACGTATAACTGACATAAAACAAACGCATGGTGAATCAACCGTCATTTGTACTTCGAAAACAAGACCGCCTTCTTTAAAAAAAAAAATAAAAGGTAGATCTTTTACATCTTTCAACAACTAGATCGAAGGAAATTATTGTCCGTGTTTCAAATAACAACGCCGGATATTTTTGTTTCTGGAGCACTTGAGAAGAATTAGGTTTCAGTCTGGTTTTTCCTACCATTCCGAAAAATTCCTTCTCGAATTTCACAAAACAAAAATGTAGAAGGCCCTACATAGTGTGCAGATAAATTCCGATGTGTATCGACGTAATTACAGCCTGAACAGCATTTCGTTAAGACAAATCGGATCGCAGCGTGTTTAGAAGTAATTCCCGTGGCATCATTTGATAAGATATCTGTCTTGGAAGTGAAAGAACAAACGATTGAATCTTCTTTGTAGATTGTCAAATGTGAACCCCTCTAACTAAATGAAGGTTTTACATTCTAGATTCTATCTATGATCGAGCTTTGCCTACGATCATCACCTCTAGTCCTCCGCAGTTGAGGTGTTGGTCTAGTTTTCTGTCTAGAAGACTTTCCGAATAAACTCCGTTCTTTTCTATGCTGAAAGTAAACAAAGTCAACCAGCGCAAATCTGTAACTTGTCGAACGGCAACCATGAACTTCATATATACAGAAAGTAGTCTGTTGAATAGGGATGATGACCAAAGATGGTGGCACATTTCAAGCCAATTTTCCTATTAATGAAAAATAAGATGTTTTCTAAATAGTTAGGTCGGATAAAACAAACTGGATGGGAGATTCCAACACTCGCCTGTTTTTTGTCCGATAGTGTAAATACACTCCGTGTTCTCAACATACCGATCCTTTCAGTTAGCTAGGAACTGTTTAAAAAAACGTTGGTCCTTGTTTTTCAGAAAGCAGTGAAATGCATTTTTAAAATGATAGTGGCAAATTCCGCATTCTTTTTTCAACAACTGCTGGTGACTTTATGAGATTTTTTGTGGAGTGAATATTACGTGCACGCTATTTGTCAATCATTCACACATCAGCTGTATCAGCTGGACAGTCTTGCAGTTTATATTGAACCTGCTTAAATGTTGTAACCACCGGTTAGTCTAAATTTATTGGGGATGCGCTGTTTTGTGGTAGGTATTGTCAAGGCCCTTCGTAAGTAGTACATAGTATCGTTAGCTAAGCTGTTTGAACTAAGAAACTAGGCGATTTTGGTAATGTTTCACCACATCAACAGGACTTTATTTTGAGTCGCCTGTGCAATTGAAAAATTCTCACTTCCAGAGCTGTCAATCGGTGTGTTCTACTTTTTTTCTCCAATGGATTTGTAGTACGAACATTAGATATCATTCAAGTTACTGTAACTGTCAGCACATATTACTGTTACCTATTGATTATTGACAAAATGGTCCAGCGATTGGAGAAAATCCACGACACTCAAAGATATCTAACTCAAAAATAAACAAACCTAAAGTACATCCGGTAGATTACCTGAAGGAATGTGCAAAAAATCCAGTTGGGACC
The DNA here is from genome assembly GCA_013368495.1 of Paragonimus heterotremus. NCBI lineage: Eukaryota > Metazoa > Platyhelminthes > Trematoda > Plagiorchiida > Troglotrematidae > Paragonimus > Paragonimus heterotremus. The sequence goes on along the minus strand of LUCH01001174.1, from coordinate 88,305 downwards.
TAGCCAAGTTGAAATCTGTGTCCCTGAGTATCCTTGGTTTTACAACCAAATCTAAAAATCCGGAGCTATCCACTTTACGTTTTGTCTATAGCAAATGATATAAGCCCTAGTACAGAAAGAGTGTGGGATAAAATTTCGCTCCACATTCAGTCGCACCTTGGCATATGGATTACCTACATACTTCCTACGCAATTTGGGTAATGAACCCTTTGGGACTTACCAACAGCCATCGTTCAATGATGCTTTTTATCGTAAAATTACACTACAAACTCAATTCCTTATTTTCATGTGTTCTCTGAACTTGTGTAATGTTCAGCCTACAGTGGGCAATCGAGAACACACCTGAGGAGGAACGCAACCCATGAAAACTGTTCGAACAAAGGATCGCCCACAGTCCGGATAGCTTCACAAAAACCATAGGGCACACGCTGCTGGCAAAGACGCAGTGGAGCACAAGTTTTAAAATTGTCTGCAGTAATGACAAAGTTTATGTATGTCAACAAAACAGGTTTAGCCCTGAAGAATTTCTCTGTTACCAGGATGACACCGCACAAGCTAATTTTGAGGTTATGCCCTTATCAATATTCAGTGTTTATCGGCATTGCACATCTGTGGCCCTAGCTTACATTTTTGACCAGTTACTAGCCACGTTGATCACTTCAACCCTACATGACCCAGCGGACTACGTAAAGTTCACGTAGTAATGCACGTCCAAAATGACGTATCAGCCACTGCGAACATCATATGAATTGCTCGATTATCCCAATAAAATTCATGACGTCTGGTACGTGTTTGTAATTGTAAAAAGCCGCGACCCCTTCGACAGTCAGCGTACAAATGACTATATTTTAACTGGCCAGAGTATTAGAGCCACGCGACACTACGTCTAGGCTAGTTTGGTAGGAAAATCTGACCAAGTGCATGAAATCCGGATCCCGCGTGTACTGTAGACCTCACATTTCGTGCTACCGACATGTTTCCCAACTTGTTTGGACCTGTAACTTAGCCATGCTTAAAAAGCGCAGTAAGCTTCATTAACCGTGGAACAGGCAATGACCAGTCACAGACAAGCGGTCCACTGTCATTCGAAATGATGAAAAGCCGTCTGAACCAAGACCAACACTGGACCTGCGCAGGTTGTGCGATCTTATCAACTTAAACCATTCAAGGAAGCGAATGGCTTCTTATGGCTGTCTTGGACAGTGAATCAGTTACCAAGACAGAATGATCCATGAGCATCGAATATTGGCGCAGGCAAGCTTTTGTCCCCGGAAAGTCTGAGAAACCACCAGGACAACTGAACTAATGATAACTACCATCAAAGCCATTCGGACTAAAGATGATTTTGAGATGAACGACTGTCTAGCCAAGTATTTTAAGTCACTTATCAAAAAGTCACCAAAAATCACTTATCAGCGATAAAATGGGGTGAAACATAGGCAAGTGAGGGAATTAAAAGGTGTCTGACTGCTTCCAGTAGTGAAAAATCTAGAGAAACCGATGACTAACGAGACATGATGCAAGATCAATCAGCTTCTGGTTAGGTCGCTATGAAACTAACCAGGGTAAACTAAGAAAATCCTATCTTGAAAACGGTTAACCATACAGATGCATGCTTTTAAATCTAAACAAAGACAAACTTTGAATTGTTTACTGCTATCCATGCACTCCGTTAACGCTTGCTGGAACAGAAGAGCAGTCTTATGTCCATGCCACGGAAAAAAAGCCGCACATTTAAAGTGCCCTTTATACTAAGGAGATGCGTTGCTTCAAACTCATACCGTTACAAATCAACAGGATCTTTGTTTGGAGAGTTAACGCTCTTACGCCGGGGCACGCTTTTGGTCGAATATTCCCCCAAGTGAATTGGCATTAGAGTGGCTCGGTCATTTAGTTAACAGCAACCAGAACGGGTTTACGTCTTCTTGGAATACTTCTCCGTCTCACCCGTGAGCTTACAGAAATGGATATTTTCAGTTGAGTATCACTCATATTTGGTCGCTACTTGAGCTTAACAAAAACGTCGACTATTCATCAGAAGTAGATCTTAGATTTAATTAAATTGTTTACCTTCTACGTACCTAAATCATATCTGGCTACCCGTGACCTTGACCAGACATTCGATGCTTTGGCAACCTTTCGTGTAAAATGTACAGACTTTTGGTGTCTAATGATTTTGGTAATGGGAACTTCGTCAGGGGTTTCAGGTATACTTGTAAACCATTAAAATAGTGTCGGCGACCCTCCAGATTTGTGATTCAGTTTGGGCAGGCACTTCTATAATGATGTTAAGTTACCTAATTTCTGCCTGATTACGTTTTCGTTTTTAACTTCCGTTCCGGACGGTCTTTCGATGCACAAGAGGCAATTTGGCCACAGAGTTTCAAGTAGCACGTGACTGTTTCTCTTGCTGCCGATTAGTTATTGCTCTCTGACCAAAGACGAGTTACGCTTGTGAACAAACATTGCGGCAAAAATCGCTAGCGCTGAACTATTTGTAGTCCCGCCCACACATCATAAATCCACCTATTGAACTTAGAAACAGGGTCGGGTGATATAGTGTGCTAAAGAAACAACCAGTTAAGTGTGTTTGTGCACTGGCAATGCCAACAGTAAACCAGTTGGTTGAACAGCAGTTGTTCACATGGATACGACAGTCGTAGGCAAGTTACCGCTTATCGTACCGATTTTATAGGGTGACCTCATACACGTATCACAATGGTGAGTTAAAACACTGTAATATGGAACCACTTACTCCGCAACATTGTGGACCTAGTGGATACGGAAGAATGCATAGGATGGGATTGACGCAAGTAAAATGTGCAGACAATTTGACGTGTGTAACAACTGATGGGTAAAATATTCGAGGAAGTTTAATGTAAACAGTGTTCCAACTAAAAAACATTGAATGGCCTACACTCCGTCTGCTGTTACTATACTACCAGTTGCAAATAGCAGTACTGGGTACCTTCTGTTACTACCTTCCCACAACAAGTCTTTGTGTTGTCGTTTATCATCCAATTATTCCATTTTATCTGTTTGGATTGTGTTGAGTAACATACTTCTGTTACTTTTATTGCATTCTGTAACAGAGAACGTCAACCAGTTTTGTTCGTTTAGAATTATTTATACAAATATGTAGTCTGAGCCAGTACCCTTCGTTCTTCATCAGGGGTGAATCCTGTCACCGAAAAGTAAGAAAAATTGACTGTGACCTCAAACTGATCGTCCCACCGTAACCAGCTTGATCAGTCGATTGAGTTGATGGAAGGCAAAACATCAACAAAGAGTGCAAACAAGACATTGTTTTAATACCATGTTGATGAATGTAAAACGTCAGGCGCAGCAAACTCCGTTTCATAACCCTGTCTTTCCTTCTATCCAGTTAGCACAGATCCCTGGAGCCAGTGGCTTGGAAACACTTTCCGTCCGTCTTTCACCAGATCGTGAGCGTTTCGCCAATAGCTTAACACCTCCTTAGAAAAACGATGGATGTATATTGTACATAGGTTTTATGTACTGTATATTATACATATTGGATAATATAAAAGCCAACGTGTCGTGCTGCTTTTATTTTTAAAATATTATATGTTATAAAGATTGGTTCAGAGAATTGGGAGAATTTTCTGCCTCAATTTGTTCGGTTCTCTTTAATGTGAGTTTCGCATCAGTGTTACGGAAATTTCAACCCCCATGGCTTGCTTCTCTCATACCGGCCTGTCCATCAGCCACTGAATTATGGTCAGTTTACTCATGCGGCAACCTCAATGGCCGCAGTCCAACAGTGGACTGTCAGAGTTGAAAAACTGTGACTAAGAACAAAATTATTACAAGCGATCTTCTGTAATGAATTAGAATACCGTAAAGAGTGATATGTAAACACAAGATCTAAAGTGATTGAATATGAAGGAGGTTGAGGAAAAAACGATACCACACGTTGTCCCCTGTGTTTGATACATTTATAACCTACTGCGAACACTATGGATCAATGGCTATCAAACTTGTGTTTAAATCCGTCGCTCTTGGTATTTTCCATTGTTTTTGAAGGACAGCTGTACCCAACACTCGTCACTCTATTATAGTGGAAAAGAGCTTCGACGCTCCCATTGGTTCTGCACACTTTAGTCTTTATATTTACCCGAAAGTAAATAACATCTGCGGTAAATGCGAGCAAGTGTCTGTTTGAATTTGATATCCTATTGAGAATCTTGGATACTTCATTAAAACTGCTCCTCTGTCTTCTTCGTTTTAGAAAGAAGAAGGTTAGTCTGCTTTTGTAGTCGAGTTATTCGATATTCCAGGAGAACCTCTTAAAGTAATTAAACGTCCGTTATATGAAATGAGGATCGCGGGGTATAGGGTATTCTGAATGAACTCGAAAGAACACACTTCGATATGGCACAAGGACTTTTAACCCCACAGATACGAACGTCTTTTCTAAGTGACATAAGACCATAGTTACTTCACCTGCAGTCAACAACCATTGTGTGGCAATCTCAAACTGCTCACCTCCTTGAATCTTTAGATCCCTCAGTTTTGGGACTATTTCCATCTTGGCTCTGGTTTTTTTTATCTCCTTCGGACGTGCTAAGGTACCAGCCGGAAGCTGCCGGTCACATCCTCCTATATTCAGAAGAAGTTACTGTCTGAATATCTAGCCGTAAATTTTATCAACGCCGTTTAACATACTGTCCTCTGATAAGCACCACACAAAAGTAACCTCATCCACGGATATATAGCTAAAGCATTCGGCAATTTAGCAAAATGTTTAAGTAACAAAAAGATTAAGATTGCACTGAAAACCGACCCTCTGGAACCTCGAGTGTGCTTTGACCAGAGCTCAATTTTGCGATCTGCGCCTGGACATACAATTTCCCATTCAGGAAAAAATACTTATTCTACAGAGGGTAAACAAACTTTAACACAGTCAGCTTTATTGTTATCATCTTTGAGTTACTGAATACATTTGTTTTTTGAGGTTCAGATATCAAATTACAGTCTTTTCTCCTTAGTCCAAGACACAAGTGTTTTCATCTAAGAAACAAATAAGACTGATCAAACAAGTCTGTTCCTACAAACCCATGTTTTTTGGTTATTAGGAGTGTGTAACTTGCAATTTATTGTGAATATTTGTTCCTATACGTTTGAAATCACAGACTGATCGACATATAGTTTAAGGAATCTTCCTGATTCTCCATTTTGTTCCCTGAAATAACCGTCATCACTTTTTAGCTCCCCCTCCCCAGAAGTCTAGTCGATTTAGCTGGTTTGTTGAAAAGTCCCGGGAAGAGGATGAGCGAGTGAATCAATCAGAGGTTGTAGCACTACCAGACATATATCATCCGGATTAGTCTCCTCAATGGTATTACGTGACACTAGTCCGTTCTGCACTTCTTCCGATGTTACCGCCATATCCTCCACTTGCACTACTTCGACGTTTCCCGTCCTACCGTTGCCACCGATGTCCATCGTATCCAGGAAACAGCGAAGATTTTTAAATTTTTTAGGTCATATTCTGCACTCTGTTCCTGATTGTCTTTTACATTACGGACACTGACATGAACGGGGGCATTTGACTGTGCTTGGCTGTAACACGTCATAGGATTCTGTTTCTTGTTTCTGTGTACTTTGCTCTGAAGACACTTTGACGTTTTTTCTACACCCTGTTATTTCTCAGTTGTGCAGCGTCCTATTCCATGCAGCTATGATGTTTTTTAATGGCCCTAAGTTTCATCCACGCTCTTGCTTCAGGGCACGACCATTTCTTAACTTGGCGGCTTCACCACAGTTTAGTATCACGTGGCCTTAATTCAAGGGAGAGGGGACTGAATTTAGTATTCAGTTGTAATAAATTGGTGTTTTTCAAGCCTAGCAGTCATTTAAGTCTTCATATGATTGGTCCCCTATTCAGCTTATCTGGCCAGCCATTAGAATCAAATCTGGCATCTACTAGGGCACCTAACACGCCTCATGATTTCGTGATCACTCTTCCAGAAAGGAAACATATCAACCAGGATGTGAAAACCATTCATGCCTTTGCTAAGTACCTAAACCTGAAGTTAACAAGACGTGAATCTGTCATTTTAACATGTTGAACTAAGGATCACGAATGCGAATCATACAGTAACGCTTTTTTTAAATGTTCTCTTCGAAACTTACGTAATATTGGAATCAACATCCGCTGCACTGGAGTCATCACGCAAGCAGAGTTGGCCCGCAATAATTGTTTTTTATGTGTGGCCGCTATCAAAGATTATTTATAACTCGCTTTCACTTCCATTGTGTTTGTATGAAAACACGGGATGAGTACATTTGCCGGTCGGTCGGCGTTGTAAGTGAAATTAATTCGGCCTGTAATTAACGTCGTGAAAGAGAAATAGTACTATAACCACACCGTCAGTCTTCTTTATCTGCTCAGTGAATGTAAAACCCCGACTGGAAGAGTGGCTCTACACCCCCATCGTTTTCAGCGTTATTTCAGTGGTAAATGTCATATAGAATCTGTCGGTTACAACCGCAAGTTCTCTTTCGCTGGTTCCAAAGTTGTAAGTATTTGTGCGAAAATGTAATCGGCCTGGTCATTAGTATTTTCCTGTATCTTTCGAAAGTGACAGTTGGTAGACACTATATCAAAACCTGATGTCCCAATACCTGTTCCGTTATTCAAAGTGCATGGGTCCTGACTTAAAGGTGTGTGAGTTGGTAACGGGATGCATTATTGTGGTGGACATTGACTCCAACTCCAGTACCTCCTTATACATACCAGCAGCGACATTAAACGCACCCGACGAATTTAGTATGCTAGACGGCATTTTTGAAATCACTGTTAACCAGCTTTAATTAGGAGTAACCGATAGGATGATTTTCCTCACCTGACGATACAACACTGTCATCTATACCTTTACCATCACAGATAAAACCTTGGAGGAAACAACTTTGCCCTTCATAGCTGAATTATTGAATTTCCCAGACACCTCTTGACAAGGATTATCGAATATGATGAGCACAAACCCATTTTACGAGGCTCTATAATGGTTATCTACCACTTAGTTAATCGAAGTGCATGCTTGAGTGCCGGTTGAACCGATAGACCTATTGCGAATACGATTTGCTGCATTATGGTTTGATTCACACGTTTTTAACTCCTATTCTAAATACCGGGCTCCGAAAAACTGTACAGAACAGACGTAGATGTGTTGTATGAAATGTTTTATATCCCTGCCAGGTTTGAAACGTTTTAACCCGGTTATGACCTTTTTGCTGAAACTCGGGAAAAGTAGTTTCAATTGCTCTGTAATCCTCGTCATGGGCTGATCTTCCATTTTTGGAAATAGCAGTTGGCATTAAAAGTGACGTATATTTTTTTCAAATTATATTCTGACAGTGCGTACTGTTAGGGCATTATTTTATGGAAGTATTACCAATAAGTAATCACCTCGATTTAGTCGGATACCTTGAAGCGCGCAAGAACTTGCAAAAACCTACAACAGACCTGAAACACAAGCTGTTTCTGGAGAAACAAATTCTCGTTTAATTGCGTACACCAAAACAGAGCTATTGTATATGGTCGTCGTACATTGTATACAGGAAATTCAACGAACCTGTGACTTGCAATTCCGACCGCGTTTAAAAATAATCAGTGCGCACAAACGGCTTTTGAGTACGAAATAAACAGTTCTTAATTCGGACCTATTTCAAATTTGTAATTTTTATTATGAAGCAATACACATATAAACGGTCAGATAACTTCCGTCAGACGTATGTATTTAAAAACTGACTTCTTGCTACGTATGTGTGTACCTGCATTTATTTTCAACCTGAAGATTATGATTAAACAGTCACCGCCTGGGAAGTTTGTGTCGATCCCGGGTGTTGTCGCCTAGTTAAACTGTAAAACTGTCTACAATATGGTTCTATTTCTCAAGTGGTCTCGTTCTATTTATTGTCCCAAGTTGCTGCGTTTGAGTTTTGAAGCAATCTAAGGAAATCCCTTAGTGTCGTCACTTCACTGATCGGATAAAAACACACGAGAAATCAAACTCAAACAAATAATATAGTAAAACTCACAACGATAATCGAAACATTTATTGAAAACTACAACCTATATGAATAGCTTGATATCGATGAAGGGTTGATATCGTTTAGAAAATCTCCGCCTTCATATCGTATGTATATCAGATAATTTGTTATCAAAAAGTCAAGCGGCGATTACAGCAAACTTCCATAGACCATAGCGAAAGTATATTCGATTGCTTTGTAACAGTTTGCAGACGTAATATGGCAATTCATTTGTTTTATAATTTATGCAACGTTATACGATTTTATGGTTTCAGGGACCCGCGGATAGTAGAAACGAATACTTTTTGCTGTTTTCTTGGGGCTAAGGCAGTTAATTATATAGATTTGCCTGAGTGACCATGTGGAGGTCAAATTCAATTTGGTTGTGACCAAACTTTTTGAACCGTTTGTAATAATGAAGGCATCTCTTTATCTTTACAAGCCACCGTCATGTGATTGTCCAACTGGACCAACACAACACCATTTGTTCTCATGAACTGGAAGTACCAACTGCGTAGTTCACGAAAGGAATTACGGTAAAAACAGACAAGTGTGGTTACGGTTTCAAGTCTAGTGTACTGTTCATGGAGTATTGGTTAACGCACGCTTGGCTCGTAAAGTAGGAGGGCGTGAATTAAACTTTCCATACGGAGAAGGACAGTTAGTTTCTAAAAACAAACTTCGGATCATGTACACTTTTTAAAGTCCTCAAGATGACAGCACCTTTTGCAATGCAAAGCTGCTATCAGTCAACCGTTAGTATAACTGCCGGTGTGTATTTCAAATGATTTCATTTAGTTTTATTCATTGTATCTAATTGATAGAGTCTAGTTACGTATTTGCCAAACGTAAACATGTTATGCAGCCAGGTTTGTTTAAAAACTTTGGAAAAATGATTAAAAACCCATAGCAACTGCCTCAGTTGTAATCAACTTTTGCCTTGAACTTACTGCAAGTAGGAATTCTCAACTAGTCCGCCGACAAATGAGCTGGCTGACAGACGTTACTCAAATATGAGTAGAATGTAGTGAGTACCAAAACATATACTCATTTAATTATTCTTGTACGAACTTCAACCCGCTTCGACTGCACAAATGAACAATGCTTGAAAGACATGTTCAGACAGACAGGACTCAGTCAAACGGACGACGGTTTCAGGAAGGATCACAGTGGTGTGTGGACGAGTATGCTGACAACATATATTGTACGCTAATTGCATTGTGAGTCGGGTCGCTGAAGAACACGGCACTCGTCGTGTTACTTTGCTATGCGTGAAGCGTTTGCTTGCCCAAACACAGTTAACTTCAGCTCAAGTAACTCTTGGGGAAACGCGCGAAATTTATCCTATTTTGTCCATTCTCTTATAATTAACAACCAACTACTTTCAGTTTCCAGTATGTCTTGATATGCTTGAACCCCCTTCGCATAACTGATGAGTTCACCAGGCGTGGGAGATTCACCTTTCATGTAGTTCACTTTTTGAGTCATTCTCTTCCCGTGTAAGTTGACATCAGTATTAAATAATATCTACTTGGTTCAGTATTGATTCTGTCGTTCTCTAGAAGTAGCCTCTGGATATTTAAAAAAAATATATGGAGCTCTCCAACAACTCAATAAACTTGTTGGCCTAATGCAGTTGCAGTGCACATATACATGGACTACAATTATCAGCACTGAATCTCATGTACAGCTATGCTAAAATTCTGCTGTCAGCACCTTCAGTTATAACAATTCTAACATACTTGCACCAAACTCTTCACTTTTACACAATCCTCTGGCAAAATCTATAACTGAGTCGCAGGATTTTCATGTTCACCTGTGCATTTTTTACGGATCTCTTATCTAGATAGAGTTTTAGAGAATCCTCACACTTTTTCTATGTAGATTATTCAGTGACTGACTGTATAAAATAATGGACCTTTAAATTTTTTCTTTTGAACACCATCAAATCCGGAACGATAGGGTAATGTTTTCTTTGGTTGCGCATGAGTTAAAAATAATATCTGATGTCCTGCGTTTCTGAGTATAAAAAACTATTTGGGTTGAATTGTCATATTCATTATCCCTAGCCGATCCTTCAAAGCTTGTAGTTTTATCAATGCACGTCAAGTGTATATACATGCAAGTTAAAAACCATTAACAAGTGTGTACAGCTTTCACGTCCTCATAAACTTTCCAACTAGCCTTTCAGAAAACCGACTTTCGCTCCGGTTGGAGCTCGTTGATAGTACATATCTCGAATTATCGTCACTGTTTTGTGAGGTATCCTTGTTGACTACTGCACCTTTGACCTCACATTGATCGTGGATGAATTAATTTGTGCGAACGCCCAAGCACATTCGCTTGTGAGTAACGTTCAGATTATGTGACCGTCTCTAGAACTGACAAAATAATCTGTTGCTAATTCCGTTCAATAAGTATTTATATTTGTGTGATACGTACCTTAAAAGTCGTTCAGAGTTTCGTTATAACTTATCTTGCCAAAAGCAGATTGGATTGCATTAAAAAGATAGAACGTTGCTATCACAGCAGTCTCCAGAGCTTTAAAACCCGAGTGCGTTTTACCATCTTTAGAGCATGACTGTAAAAACGGTACTCGATTGACGACACATACATTTTCTTTATTTAGTGAAGCTTACGCGAAAGAAGCCTGGTGATTTTTTCGACATTCCTTGAGCTTGCAGTAAGACACTCGTTAAAAAGGAAGAAGTAGTGAAATGTTTTTGAGTTCGTGGATACATCTAAATAACCACAACGGCTCCAAATTGATCGATATGAGAAGGCTACAACCGGGCATATATTTAGTAATAACAGAAAGACTAGAGTTCAAACATTTCATCACATAACACTCAGGTATTATCCTTTTCGAAAAAATCCCAATAAACAACTTTACCTAGCTTTGTTGGTGCACCGTTTGAAGTTAAAGATCCTATTGATAAGCTTTCCAGTGTGTTTTTCTGATAAAAATGTATATCTCTGTTCATCTACTTCACTTTCGATACGACAGTTCGGCATGAAATCAGACAGCAATTCAGAATGTTTTATACGCCCGTTGTGCCGAAGTTACCACTCCATTTGGTAGATAACATTTAATACAACCTCGTACGCTTCATAACAAAACGTTGCAGCTGGCGGAACGCATTCAATGGAGGCCAATTGAGATTTTCATCGCGACTCACATAATACTTGCAGCAATTCACCTCGCTAAATCAAGTAGTTGGATGTCTCAATCACAGAAAACTTTTATTAATTTGCAAAATAAATTATGTGCTTTAAAGCACCTTTGGAAACGTGCTTGTAGATTGATTCAGAGCGTAACGTGATATCTTGACTAATCGCTTAAAAAGGTGTTCGTGCTATCATTTTGTGCTTCATACTTTTCTAAGCCTTTCTCTTAACGTACATCTAACCCGTGGTTGCTGATTATCATAATCCACTCGATATGAATATATTGGTAAATAAGCGATACATTTACATTCACCAAAGTAAACAACTACCTAACGATCAACTAGTAACAACTGGAATACACATTAAGTTCTGTGATGTTAACAAAGGAGGATCATGGAATCATCCATCACAGTTTACACTATTATTCGTGTGTTGACTCTACGGATGATGGAGTGACCCTGGCAGTATTTACAAGCAAATGTGTCTTAATGTTTGACCAAAATAATTCGGTGGTTTTTTAATTTCGGTCGTTGGTGATGTGGCTAACACAATGCTTTTGTGAGAACGTGAGCGATTGCTTAAATTCCGGTCGAAACATAGGGTTAAACATGCATTTGACACTACTTTCTGAACAGTGCTGGCTGAGTAATTTCTCCAGATACAAATGTTACAATTAAGTTTCCTAGTTACTGGCGATAAAATCAGCTTTTAGATTTTTCCAAAAGTGTTGTCATACACGTTCATTCCTGACAGTTTTAAACTATGAACACCTGGTCGAACATCACTCGCAAGTGATCACAACTTTCATATTCCCATAGACTTTCCAGTCAATGCCTTTCGTAAAGAAGCACCAGACTCGAGTTTTGCTCTCATGAGAGCTCGTCAGTAGTGCATATCCAAATCTACGACTACTTGTCAGTGATGTAAACACCTAGTCTAGATGAGTCATACAAAGTTTCCTGTGAGTCATCAACCCTAAACTCTTGATCATTGACCTTTTTTGTAACATAAAAAATTTGATTAACCTTGACTGGATGAGTTATAACAACTACGAACTACACTTCCTCCCCCGGAAGTACTAAAACTGCTTCTCCCAGATTACCAAAAAACACGATTATTCTAAACATCGTACCAAGATGCGGTACGAAAAAGAAATCTCAAAAAATTTGGCAAACGACTTCAGGCTGTGTCTATCATTAACATGATAATTATTTTCAAAGCGTGTTTTTGCCACTGTTATTTTCACACGCATTCTTCAATATGTCTTGAGTGTGGCTTCCAGGACTAAAGATTAGTACGTATGTTTGACTCTGCTCATGGTTGGAAATGAGTACATGTACTCGGGTCTCCACTATTGGGACCGCCTAGGTGGGGATCATACTTACTGCCCAAAGACTTCCTACTATACTCAGTATCACGTTCACAGTTGTTCATCAGTATATCGAACACTAGATAAGTAAAACAGTGTATATCACATTGAAAACGGTTTTGTATCGTCCAAAACCTGCAACTCCTTCAACGTCAGCAGAATAGCATGAAAGGTGTATCAGTAAAACGGCATCTTAGTCTGTGGAAACTCTTTAAACTGTTGGAAATGAACTCAGGTTACCATACAACGGAGAGGGGTTCTTCACAGAGCAACCGGTACTGAAATCTGGACAGACAAACTTAGGTACCGGTTACAATCATCAATTTGATTGGCCTACTATATACAGTCGCGTACAATTAAACTTTCGGAGTATGAAACCTTTTGTCTCAGGCACACCTAACCCGGGATAGGCTGTTCCCAGAATAAATGTTGATTGGAGGGCCGGCTTGGAAAACACTGTCTCCAAAATGAACTGGATGGTCATCCGATGAATTGTCAGGAATATCTTTTCACTCACACTTTTTCCCAGAGTTTTATTGGGCTCATTTGAAGTTCTGTTAAATTCTAGTCAGGACTGTTTTACAAATTAGACTTCACTTACAATGTGGTATTCGTGAACTAAAATATTATGTCGGAAAATTCTTCACTTAATTTCCGCTAGTGTAATACATACCTTCTAGAGTTGCCCATTGCTAACTGTATGTCAATGAAACAGCAACCAATAAGTGAAGTAGATCTTCATGAGACTTATAAATGTACATTTTAATCGACGTATCGTCTGCATTTGAAAGTTTTTAGTTTTGGTATATCTGCTTTTGAATTCACTTTGATATCATTTGAATATTCTAGAATTCAAAAGTGAAATTTTAATGGCAGAACCTTGCTTTCTCAAGCCATTTGAATCTCACGATTACAAAAGTAGGGTCCGTGTACAGCGTCTCGTAATTGCCCTCAGTTTTGAAAAATGCTCGGTTAATAATGAACCGCCTTGGAGTTTAGTTTAAAAACAGTCATGTGAAAAAATCTTCACAGAAGACTAACATTTTTGCATTCAGACTTTATCCCCGCATAAGTTCTGTGGGTTTAACTGGAGCTCATGCATTCTCTTTAAATCTGTCTATTCGACATGTTATAAGTTCGGCCAGCAAGAAACTTGCGCTAGATTCGACATGTCTATTGTTCAAGGTTTCTTCGGAAATACATGTCTTGAGAATTTGAAAACCATCTCCCTCTAAGAAACTCATCCTGATTTTTAAATCTCCATCATCAAACTCGTATGCATTTTCAAACCAGAGCATAATGCATACAATTTTGAAATCACCGTTCCTTCTGTGCATCCAACTGCTCTTATCTCGAATTTGCTAAACAGTTATTGCATCTGGTCTGTCGATAATAAATTATTACTGTTATTTACAAATCGTATTAAACTATGTTCACTGCCTTGTTTAACCATATATTATCAAATAACCAAAGGCTCCGATTCCATTTAGCATCCAATTACCGTTTGCTTTTACATGTTTAATGAGACTAATATATTCTCCTGTTAACCAAGCACTTTACTGCAGAATTCGAGTATCTGAACACCTTAGCGTGTGCTAAAGACAAACGTTCCACTTGGTTGCACTTTGTAATCATTCACCAGATAAAATTAGGATACACCGATTGAGTGGACACAGAATATGCGGACTGTTGCCTAAGACCGGCGCCTAGGCTGATTGCTAATTTACTGGGTAGTTGGCTTGGCCCATTTTGTGCCTGAACAACTCTTTGGCTGACAGTCTTGTACAGAGAGGATAATATAAACTGTGCCAACAGTTGTGCAACAATTCACTGGACGACGGTAATGTCAGCTGTATTTCCGCCATATCTTGATCAACACGGTATGTTTCCTGTTCACAGAACTGCACACAAACACAAAATATGATGTGTCCCATAAAGATTCCTTTTATGCAAACCACTCCAAACTGACAGCAAAGGAAATCGAGCCAACAGTGTTAAGTTGCTATGCACCAACCACAGCAGAAGGAAACCAAAAATATATTTTCAATTTTTCACCAAATGTGTGCCAAAATGTCTTTTACTTTCAGCCATTTATAGCAGAACCAAAAGATTCACCATCTATTTTCGGCTCTCCGTAAAACAACGCTTCTTTTATTTTCAAAACCCTGCCGTTTCCATCAAACTCATATGATTATATTCCGTAGGGAATTCGCTGGTTAGAAGCTAGTGAATTTGAGTACCAATGTGATAAAAATCCTGAATTTGAGAAAATTGGAAATTTATCATTGCTTTGTTACACGACAGAATATTCCTTCAAGTGGCAGTGCATTGAAGGATCCACATGTATTTCACGATAACGCTGATACAAGAAACGCATGTTTGATTATTATCGAGTGTGAAATTTACAGTTGTTAAATCGGAGAAAAACCCGTTAAAAAAAATCAGACTGCTGTGGCAATATTTTATGCGGTTTGTAACATGTATTTTTTCGGATTAGATAAACAAAATATCCAACCATGGGAATCCATCAAAAATTAACATTTCTGATGACGAAATTGTGTCTGTTGTCACTATAAGTAAGAAAATTTTTCTATTGTTAATTTCGCTTTTTCTTACACTGTGTTAGACAATACAACTTCCTCAGCCTGCTCAACGGAATTAAATTTCTTGCAACCAAATTGGAGTTTCACTGAAAATTGGCAGTAACTTGCTGAGATTGTTATACAGTTTATGGTAGAATTGGTTCAACATAATACAAATATTCAAATGCATCTTACTTACTGAACTGACAAGGTGGTCAATGTTTCCTAGTGAGAGTAAACGTTAGAAGCACTACTGATCCTCGAAATGATTTTGCAGACATCTTGCCTTTTTCGTTGCATGTCTTAAAGGGCGGTTAGTAAGTGGAAACATCCGTAATAAACGCGATTGTCTGTTTCATCGTAGTTTGGCAAAAAGTATCTTAGAATAATGCAAGGAAGTCAAACAAGTAGTGACTGCAATAATTTTGGGTTCTATGAAAAACTCAAAAAGTCAGTTAAAAATTCATCCTTGACTCGAGTTTTGGGCTGATCAGCATGAAGTCGGTTTGTACAGCTATCAGCAGGCAGCGCATACAAGAATAATGTAGTGCTTAGTTGCTCAATTGTAATACCCGGTTGGTTCAATGAAGACAGTAATTTCAACTCAATTGAGAAGTTATGATCACGGGGTTATCGATTGTATAGAACAGAGTGATTCTGTTCATTCTCCTTTCGAAATGATCTGGTAAGCTGAACATTATTCATACAAGGTTGTGGTTGAATGCTTAGATTTGATTATTCGGTCAAGTCTATTGTGAGGTTGCTGGCGTTGTTGTTAACGCACTAGTCTCACAAGCACGAGGGTCTGAGTACAAAGTCTGATCCGGCTGAGGATATGCACTACTGATGAATTCTAATAACAGCGAAACTCGAGTCGAGTGCCTCCTGTCAAAGTGGCTCAACCGAAAGGCTTATCCGAATGCGAAGGCTGCTGTCAAATATGGGTGGTCGTCATTCTTGACCTAAATGGTGCACAGTAATTCACAGAATCCTTACAGGCTATTTTCTACACTAAGAGATGGGCACTCATATTAACGGTGACTGATCAGCTGCAATAACTGCACTGTTACTTCATACCAGGCTAGTGAATCAGTAAAAACCAGTCGAGAATAAGTGTTTTGTTACTTTACATTACATTTTCCATTTTTATTCCGTTTGGTTCATCACATCGATTAGGCACAAGGAAGTGTGCTTAGTGTTTCACACTTTAATGATTTAGGCAATGTACTCAACAAAACTAATTCTGAAGTCACATGAGTTTGTACCATCTTTGAGAACTATACTGGCCAAAAACTGACATGTTTACAAGATCGGGTGAACAGGATTAACAGGGGTTATACAGCATCAAAGACCTCCTTCGGTTTTAGGCTAATCCGCTTTTTGTATTTACATTCATTGCACATTGAAATGTTAGCGCCAAATCTAAACGAACCGTTCTTTCGGACGCACTCCTGATTCATACCAATAAAACCGGATACGTTTATTATTGTGAATAAAGCATTATTTGTTTAAATTTGGTCACATCCATACAATGATGGATTTCAGGATAGGCGGGGATTTTGATAGGTGTCATAAACGTCACTTTATCGGTTGAGTCTTCTTTAGTTTAATGCAATATAATATTAATTGACAAAAAAATAAAATCCTAATTTGTTCTGACAGTTAGCAGCCAAAGCTTCATTAAATTCTGACATCGAGGTTCCGACAATTCGACAGAATAATACAATTTTTCTAAACTACTACTGATCTGTAGACGTTGAACAGATTTGTAATGGAAAAACCAAAACTTAACTCGTTCAGATCAATACACATTTCTTATTCGTACGTTGTATGAATGCAAGTAATTACAGACAAAACATTTGGAATTTGCAGCAACTAGGCAATCGTGGCAATGAAGAATGAATACTTCTAGATTTTGGTAGCAGTAGAGAAACATAAGAAGTCTACCGCCAGAAAAACCAAGTGTCCCTAACCACCTTGCCGGGATAAGTCCAAGGGTATGACAATATGATGAATTTTATAGATTGTCTCTCTGCATAGATTAGCTCCTGAACATTTTGTTAATGGATTCGCCATCTTTATTGTGGATCCATGTGTTAAAAAAGGCCTACCTATTCCAAAATGGGTGAAGAAATATAATTATTTCAGTATTTTCATAAACTTCAAGAAAATTGTAAGTGTTTATTCATTTCTGTCTGCTCGGTAAATCATAAACTTCAGAAACTCTGATTGTTAACACTGACAAGTTTCAAGTGTTGGACAGAACATACAAAAATAAACTATAATTATAGGCAGAATGCTAACGTTAACATTTTATTTCGTTATGAACCAAAAACCACTTGCATATTCGAAATAGAATTATACGACAGAACATGGTCTACATCAGTACTTTCATAAGTAATGTCTATAGCAAGCAAACATTAGCATCTTGAGTAAGGACTGTGGGCAGCAGATACATCGTACAAACGGAAAAGATGGAGTTCTTCTCATTACGACAGTTCTTGCTTTCATTTATCTGCTTTACACATGCTCTAACCTCAACTTCTTTCATTAATACGGTCACAGCTTAAAACCTTTCTCCTTTTGCTTAAACTTCACATGAATTATCGCAATCATGAACTAGGAATTCTTTCATTTCGATTTTCATCTCAGTGTCCTCAGAAGAACAACCCCATGGACGGAATACCTAGATATACATTATAGTTCTCCACACATACACACATAGTGTCCATCTCATGGTAATACATTTAGCCGACTTGATGAAAACGCTATTCTTGGTGATTTTATACCCTTTGTACATTAAATCGTGTTACAGTCCGATAACGGTATCTCCAACAAATCACAGCTTCACTTAAGAATGGCGTTATCATGTGCCGACGTATTGTAATATAATACATAAAGACTTCGTCTGGTTGACATCTTTCGCTAAAAACCTTAGTGCCATACTTAGCGATCTTCTATTGTATATAGAACATGAGTTCACAGTAAAAGCGGCTGTTCAAATGATGTTAGCGCAAAAACAGCCCTGTAAATGATTTTTACAACTGACTTTGAACGCTTCAAAACTTTGCTTATCAACGTTTCTATTTCACGAGCGTTCGACTTAATGGTTTTATCCACACAAATCACGTACACACTGTAGCCCGATAGGCATCCATAGTTCTGTCGTAGAAAGTTGAACCTTATCGGTGAATAAACAGCTCAACATAACTCGAAGGCTATGTGTTTCAACAAATGGTCTTCGATCGTCCGATACAGATTGGGTTTTTTACGGCTACATTATGTTAAATTTGCATACATTGTTTCAAGATGTTAAAAAGTGTTGTCTATTTAGTGTGTGCGCTGGTTTCCCGCAGAGTGGTGATCTATCAAGTAGAGTTGTCTTGGTGAGGTGTAAAATAAAACGACTCTGGAACACCTTCTTGTTTGTTGCGTTAAACAGATCGGTCCCGTCAACGGGCTACCTGAGAATCGTCATTCTCTTGTAAGCCATTGTTTAACCGTTAAACAGTTAATTGTGAACCACTCAATTTCTGTCAAACGATCATATTCAACCCAATATATACATAATGAAACGTTTTCCAAAGCATTCTTCGTAGCATTATCAGTGGCCTTTCCTTTCTTTCCACACAGATATTTCAATAAATGTATTGCGTCCATCAAGATGAAGAGAAAACGTTACGAACAATTGTTCTTGATAATTCGCCACCAGAACGATACAGTTATGTAGTCATAAAAATAAAAACTATGTGTACATAAGACAGCGAGGTTTAGCAGAATGTCATTCAACCAGCCGTACACCGCCATCACGTTTACTTCTGAAACGGAATCAGAAAAGTCGTTTTATTTTCTAGATGTGAATTTGAATAGGTACCTAGATAGTGGTTCACAACGGCCTCTTTATCGTAGAGCAAACTGGAGTGGACAATTTACATATTTTAATAGTTTCGTGCCTTTGAAGCAAAAACGAAATTTCGTTCGCTACCTGACTAGTAGAGTGATGAAAATTTGCTCTGCAGATACAAATGACCAGGAACAAGAGACAGTCGCCAACTTGTTGCGGGAAAATGGCTTCCCGGATCGTTTCGTAACCCGGAACATGATTTTGTATAAGCCACACGGTCAGATTGCCACGGTAGGAAAGAAGGCTATTTTCATACATCTCCATATTAAGAATGATATTGCAACGAAGAAACTAAACGGTCGACTTTATCAGACTCTTAGGCGCACATTTCCGGCGACAACGCTGCGCAGTTGGTTCACCACATCCCTCTGCTGACTTTGAGCTTGAAAGATAAGCTCCCTCTCCTCGACCAATTCATGGTTGTATACTCACTTTCCTGCTGTTGTAGGACAGAATTTGTAGGTCGCAGGATGAGGAGTTTGTCAAAGTGGACCAAAGAAAATCCAGCATGGCTCAAAACAGGTTCACTCAAATCCATTGACAATGAAGTCGTCGCACATTTGGCAGGTACTGATCACCGAGTTGACCTCCACTCAGACGTTCCCTGTTATCTGCAAAGTCCCCACAAACTACCCCAAACTGATCGGACAAGGGATGTGGGCTACTGCTGAATCGATCACCAATCGATTACGCAATCTGATTTTGTGTTCACGCCGAAAATTCGTGCAAGCTCTACAGTTGCCTTGGCCAAAAGTCAAACTATCACTCTGTATGCCCATCTAAACTCTAACCGTAGAATTTGTGAGGTGGTGGTGGGTGAAACTCCAAACCACCCATCATTAACACTGGTGGTTTTTTCACCGAGTGACTAGCCTATAGAGGCTTGGATATTTTGTAACACTATACATCACCCAACGACATTGTGCTAAACCTCTTTGTCTTCTGTACACACTGTCTTTAATTTTGCTGATTCTGTGTAGTAGTATTGATTTGATAACGATTTATCGAGAACATTTTATTCTCCGTGAATCATTTAGAACTTTACTCAGTGATTTGTAAGGAATGATCATGACAGTCATGACAACAAGTCAGTTGCAAACCAATCAGCAATACATCACAGTGAGAATTCAAAGTTTACCACTCGCGGTGTTTTCTACAACAAACATCAACAACAAACTTCAACGGAACATAATCGACAAACTATTTAAAGAAACTGTTCTTGAGTTTCTTAAATTTTTGAAGGAGTAGGCATATGTGGATGGCGACTGTACTGTAAACGTTCTAATCATAAATTTAAGTTCAACGCGAAAAGAAAGTGATGTGTAGACCTGTCTTGTGTTCCCTGTGGACAAGGATTTCTCAGAAGGAGTGCTGACATCAAAACAACTACGTCTTTTCACTACTTGAAGACACTCAAATTGGTCATCGTGTCAACCTCGGTCAGTGACTAGAATAAAATTATCCCTCAGCGAGTGAACTGAATTTTTCACCTCATTAAAGAATCATCTAACGTGTCCCCGTCATACGAACGGTGTAATAAAATTGCAACAGTCACTAAGCCCAGCTGAAATTTGTGTTACGTTTTTCTAAAGTAAGAATGCTTCAGGTGAAAACAGACATTCCAGTCTAGTTTAACAAATAAGACAACCCGTAGAACCGAATAAGATTCAGCAAAACATATAGAACAGCACATGATCACTTGACCATATTCAACAGTTACAGGGACGGCAAATTAGATTATCAATCAACGCATACTAATAGTTTTGACTTTCACAGTTCGTAGCTAAGTAGTACACTTCTTTTTACCAGAAATTGTAGAGGGGGGTTACCGAATGGCATTTGACGTTTTCCACACAACTCAGAGATCAACATTTTCATAGGAATATGTTCTGCTAATCGATGCCTCCATGGAGCATTCTTAGCAAATTTCAACATTTGAAGCTGTGATGTGCAGACTACTTTCTTAACAAGCGACTTATCGCCATATCAGTGATCATCGACAGATGCACTGACATAATTTTTTCCATTTCTGTCATGAGGTTCTTAAAGACTTCCTCTCTTTTTTAAATATATCACATCTTGCCTTCCATGAAAGGTGACCAGATTAAAAATAATGTTCTAATGTCCCTTAAAATCGTACTGTCAAATAATACTATCCGACCATCATGAACCTAAGTACTCGATGAATACCCTGATTTCAAGTCCGTATTCACCTTCTTTATATAGTTAGTACGCGTATCATTCTCTCTGCCAGGTCGATATAATCAGCAGCTGGTCTGCATCGTGTGAAAGATGAGTTGTCCAAAGTGGATTGTAAACCATTTTCCGCTTACATTTCCACACTTGCGTGCATGTTTGTATCTCCACCTCAACAGCCCACGATATCACGTGATGAGCTAGTCCGTTGGACCTGTAGGTGCGATAGCTAACGGCGTTGACAGGTTGAATTGCCAGCTTTTGTACACTGACAAATTAACGCGCAATAACACGAGCGATCAGTTTCTATCTGAGCGTGCCATAGACCAGTTGGTTCATTAGGCCGCCACTGCTGGTAGCCAGTACAGTGTATCAGTGGTCCCTCGGGAAGGAGTCTAATTAACTTCAACTGATCGTTATAGAGACATTTTGCAAGTGGTTTGGAGGCTAAACAAGCTGACTGACACTAATCCACTTCTTAAAGTGGCCAGAGAACATTATTTTAAAAACGAAATGGGCGTTCTATAGTTTTGACCGGTTGACGGTTTTAGCTGTCAATGGATATTGCATCTGCTCAGCAAAATCTGTTCAATTAATTATCAAATTATCGTTCGTTAAAGCAAACCCCAACTTTTAACAGGCAGTGAAACAGACCTCAGCCGGTGTGATTTCATTAATTTAGACAGCGATAACTGAATCCGTTTAAAATGCAGACGTTCGCATGCATCAAAATACCCATTAAATCTACCAGTGGGCTTTCGTTCACGCACAAACGAAAAGCGTTTTACGATGGTCTCACACGTATATCGGTTCTTACGTTCACGCTTTCGTGGTACGCGTGCGCCTGGTCACCATTTTTTTCAGTCTTTATAAGTTCTGACAAAAAATGAACAACCATAGTTAGCATCAATCAGTCCTAACTGGATGTGGAAAAGCACGTATAGATCTGCTTCTCATGATTGCCATTTATGCGTGCATATTTATATCCCGGTAACAATCGTCTAGTTGCAAGTAAACGAGAAACGGTCAACTCGATTGAACGAATTCCATGTGCACCTTCAAGTACCTCCGTGCTAAGTTAAATTAGTCAGAATCTTGTGACCGAAAAGCTAACAACGCAATCAAAATAAATTACCATTCAACAAAAAGGCTAATTCAAAGAAACCTAACCGTGTGTTTTATGCAATCATCGCATGATCAGAAGCAGAGTTACCGCAGCATGTTAATTTTTGAGGATCGTCTCCATAACCAGATTATCTTATGGAACGTCAATCAATGTATCCACAATGCTTTGTTTACGATCGAGTGCTGGGTGAAGACCTAACATTAAATACGTAAATCTTACGAATTATCTCAGAAAGCATCCGAATATTGTAAGAAATGCATGTGTACATTCAAATCGTTATTTCCCAGCCAGCTAAAAACGACCTTTGTTTGAATTGTCAACATTTACTAACAACGATGAGTAGTGCTTTAGAGAACATGATCGGTGCATATCATTGGAGAACGTGCAGTCAATCGAAGCTTCATGCATCAGCTGTCGTGAGCGGAACTGGGGTCTGTCAACAACAACCCGTGAAAGTAATCATCAAGTACTACATCCAGTTGGCACTAGAGAAATGTTGTGTAGACTACTGTTGATTTCAATCGAATCGCTCGAATCAAAACAATGAGTCAATAAAATAGTGGCGAATAAAAACATGACATGATTTCAGTCCACCTGCTGACGTTAGTGTACTTGCAACTGCTTTTATGTAAACTATGCACCGTGATTCCTGAGAGAGTTTAATTCACCTCACACACAATTCTGTGTTCTCTGGTGCGTTAGTTAAGTAGCCAAAACCACGTAGTAAATAGAACGTACATGAAAAATATTGTGCACAGATTATTGGCAGCAAGGGAGATATCGTACTTGATAAAGAGCATACGTTAACTCAATGAGTTACATAGACAAGCCAGAAATATGCAAGAACAAGTAGTACAAATTTCCGTCCTCATTGTTAATACTATTGATGCACACTCTGAAAGTGGATTTTCAGATACATGTCTTCCGTGATTCAGCTTCACATGTGTGACAGATCACGCTTCACTTGTTATGAGAGCTTCAGATTATCCAGTTCCTTTGTGTATGTATTCACATACACGTTTCTTTTAATATTACCGGTCCAAATAGAAAGAAATGGTGTTAATGTAGGAGACAAACAATCTGTTCTTGGTCACTCTGAAATATAATAACATCCAAACAGTGATTGTAGTAAGTACGTTATTTTGCTGTCAATCAACCTTGAACATTTGATGGAAATGGTTGAATAGATTTGATAATTTAGAAGGGGTGGGTTGGTTTTTCGACTTTTCGTAAAATGATGTTTTCTGTTCAGTAGAAAAGAGACATAATTGTGAAAGATCTACATTACCGCTGGAATTAAATCAGCAATGGAAACAATATGCCACTATAGGGCAAATGCTCTATCTGCTAAACAACAAAGCCACAGCAAAAGCTCAGAAATGTCACGTTTGGACCTAGTTATCCAATAAACCAAATGTATCACATAGAACCCACTCAATGACCTAGCAGACCGACTGTCGACACAAAATATCTCCAGCTGTTCACACTGGAATCTACCAAAGCCACCAATGGGTATATAAATCCCATTGTAAAAAGTTGGTCTCAGTGGCTACCAGCGAAGTGGTGGGTAGCTGTTCCGATCTAGTTGGGTCTCGTGAACGCCACGCATACCGCAGAATCGAACCTACGATTTGTGAATAGGTGACAGATTTTGGTTCACGCAGTTATCCACTAGACCATGGGGTCACGTCACCCGAGCTGCAAGAAGGTATATGAATTAGTGTCTTTAACTGTTACACTTCCTTTCGTTCATAGGCTGAAATCAATCAACTATTTTGTGGTTGAGTTGTCAGCGAGCAAGCACCCAACATAGTCCTCACTTCCAGGTGATATGGCAGATTTTACAATATTTGAGGAGACCGAATTGCGACAATTTTGGACTTCGACTGGATTCGAATCGGCGTTAGAAACAACATGTCCAGCGGTGACCAGTGACGCATTTGTTAAGCTACGAAGTCATGCGAGAAGTTCAGAAATTTCACATTTGGACCTTATAACCAACCCAACACACTAACTCATATAGAATTGACCAAATGATAGAGCAGATTGGTTGCTCATCGCCAAATCCAGCCGAAGTCCAGATTGTTTGCAATTGGATCTGTTCCATATTAATTATAAGACATCATTTCAAGAAACGGCGAACAGCTAAATCGATTACACTTACCGGGAACGTTTCAAAAATCTACATACCCAGAAGCTAAAGAAAAAAAACCGGTATTTGGTAGTTTTTGCATTGACTGATAATTATATCGTTTTCCATTCGAATCGATGCAAGTTTGATCAATAGGTCCACTGTTCTTTGCCTGCTGTTGATGGTCTAAACCAAGTTTTATGCTTTTATCCATGAGAATAATGTTTATTTATATAAAACCAGATGGTAAGTTGCTGGTGGTTTTCTAACTTGAGAACAATTCATTGATGGTACTTTCAAATATATATATATATATATATAGGTTACGGATTTGAAATCGAATGTTTGAGTAAGTGACGGTAAGTAGTTTACAGTGTGAAGTGATCTGAAGGTCCTTCCGAGACCGCTCGAATAGGCTCAGAGATCAACATTTTGAAACATTCCCATAACGTTGTGAATGGATGAACTAAAAGAGATCCTCTTATCTTAAACCGACAGCCGGCCGGTTTACAAAGTCGATCCCATTTCTACCGTTAGACGATATAGCTACATTTTTGTGGACCAAATTAACATTTGCATTGTGAGAATACTCATGCGTCATTGCAGTGACCTCCGGTATTCTCAGGTCACGTAACCAATGGTTGCTGTTGGTCTGAGGAACAAAATAACACATTTTCTATTTTATTCATGGTGGCTAGATATATAGCATATGTACCTATAAGACATTAAAGTAAACTTACAGCCAGATCAGTGTACCTAATCTGCGTCTCTGGTACCTACAGAATAAGCGATACAGTCTATCCTGTCCCTTTTCTAAACCATACACTGTTTTGCAATGATTTTGTGTTATTTGATGCTCCCGATTACTGAGACATTCACATTTGAGATACGTTCATCTACTCCATTGAATTTCATGTTCATGTCTGCGAATGAACAACCCTACTGATATCTGAATTTCACAAGACCGCACATGCAGACAAAGCTCACACACACATGCACGTGTTTAAACAAACAAATTGATAAACAAAAACAGTAGAGATGCGAAGCGCATCTGAACGAGTCAACTTGAAACGGATGTTTTGAGTCAAATGACAATGCTGTCCCAGAAGGTTGACTGGTAAAAACAGCAAACGAAAACAGCAGATGACCTGATAGAATGAACGAAGGGAATTGCATGAGAGAGCAATATAGCTTAAGAAGTTAAGGCAGTGTCATGCCGGAAACTCACTTACACTGACACACCTCAACAAAATTGGAAATGAATTTTTATTAGGAATTTAAATTATCCGAGATAGGAAACTTATCGAACGCGTTTAAAATATCTGACTGTTCATTTGTCGTGATATGCTAATGACCCATTTTTTATTGCCCAATATGAGCATTCATTTTGTTACTCAGTTTACGGGTTGGTCTGGAACCCAACTGAATCCAGATTGCTCATAGTTCGTACATCTAGACGAATAAACAGATTTCGACCTGGTCGATTCTGACAATATCCCAGGAGAGAAGTGCGCATGTCTGTCAGGTGGTTACACATGATAAGCTCTACAGACCGAAACGGGTGAAATATACTTGGTTTGCACAGTTACTATGAAGCGTAAACTATCGCTGTTATCATAACACACACTGGACTATACTATGCGTGACAGATCCACTGTTTGTTCCACTGCTTCCAATTGGTATCGATTGTTAATGAATGTCATCTTTTCTTTAGAAGTAGTTCCGGGAAACTTGTACGAAGTTTGCTGAACCTCTGTAGCACAAAATTTCCTCTAACTTCAGCTTTAATTTGCAACGATTCGTAACCCAGAAGTGCTACTTTTTCCCTTGTTTCTACGCTTTCTGTCCATGAATCGCAATTCAACAGTTGCATTCTTCGCATATTCATTGGCAATTTATTTCTGTCTCGGTTTGTTCAGGGTTTTTGCGCACCGGCTTAGTGAGGCAGGAATACAACACAATTTATCTATTACTGGGACACTCAAGCTGACTTACGTTCTCGGAAGTGCTCTCACCAACAGGTTACTCGTCTCTCAGTCGTTTTCAAGCGTCAAACCAACCAGAATTCTTTGCTCGATCTTTGTTTTTCTGCGAATGACATGATTAGCTTCTCCACATGTTAACTATTAGTACACATGTACACATCCTAGCACGAATCGTTAGTTAAGCTACTGTTTGCATGAACGTGGGCAGACGCGGTGATCACTGCAACACGAACCACGCAGCAGTCATTGTTGCACTGCCATAAGTGAACGCTCACTCACAGAGGTTGGGAATAAAGCACAACCTAAGCAGTCAATTTACTACCACGCATTGTCCTTATCCTCATCTCTAAACGATGACCTGAAGTTGAATTCTTCCAAATCCACGTGAAATCGATGACCACAACAAATCCGTAAAGAGAGATATTTGGTCACTGATGACCAGTGAAGGATTTCATTTGTCACTACTTCAAAGGAACACCGCCGGCCTCTTTCTGATGGTACAAAAAGGAGATAGCTCAGGTTCGATCTGACTCGAGGTTTCTAACAATCGTGTGATGCTTACAGTTCAACAATTAGTTAACATTATAAAGATCAAACAAAAGCTTAAACAACCAAGTGTATCCCTTCAAAGCTACCTGGTGAGATTTCTGAAACATTCTGAGTTGCTTTATATCTAAATAATAACGTAACCTTCAGTAGAGCAGTCAAAAACGTAAATGCGTACTATTTATGGCCTGGCAAACCTCTCTGCGTATTATCAAGGGCGTACTACAGAACAGGAGTTTATAACGCGGAAAATAGGGGTCAGTTGTGATACTAGACACATCAGGGAAAAACACGATGGATATGTTCGCTAATCAGACAATGTCATTATTACCATGGAAGTAATAAACTAACAAACAAGGCTTTCTGCACACACAGAGGTGGACACCAACGTTTCAGAGCAAATGCCTCAGCATATCGTAACAACCGGGGCTTATCAGTTGCGTAAACAACCGAGAATGCCTGCATGGCGTCCACCTGGTGATGGCTCTCCAGGAGATGGCAGGCGATCGCTGATGGCGGTGGTTTGTGTGACGGTTGCTGAGTGCACACAAGGATATCAGTTTGTATCTCCGTCACATGTTTTCTCACCCATGCTGGGATGTGTTCCGAGACCCAAAACTTCAGCTGCCGTCCCGTCATGCCAATGTAGTCGACCTAGCAATCGCACGAAAATCGGTAAGTTATATGAGATCTGGCGAACGGAGGTATCTGAGGTTTTAGAGAAGGAACAGGAATCCGTTTGCTGATGTAGGTTAGCACTAGCTCTGCGGCATTATACGTGCGTAAAACAGCGGCCTTCAATCGGCGTTGCAGTGACGTACTGACATCATCCCCTTTGGACGGCAGTTGTAGAAATGCTTTCATCTTTGGTGCCACCATCAGCCTTTGCTCATGCGGATTTTCTTTAGAAAATTTGGTGATCATTGATTGGGGGTATCCGTTGTCCAAGGGAACCTGATTAATTAGTTCCAGCTCACTCAGGATTGTGTCCTGAGTGCAAATTCTTCTCTCTCTACTGAACAGCGTCTTGATAAGGGCAGTTTTATAATGCCTAGGAACGAAGCTGTTGAAGTGAATGTATTGGCCATTCCAAGTGCATTTGCGATAAACTGAGCGTTGCACTGATCCGTCAGTACTTTGAGTAAGGCAGATATTCAGGAACGGGAGGGAATCGTTACATTCGTGTTCAGAATTTAATATAATTTTAGTGTGCAATCCGTTGAATACCATCAGAACTTCTTCGGCCTTTTTTTTACTGTCAGTGACAACTAACACATCGTCCACATATCGAAGAAATACATCTGTTTCGATCAAAATCACCATTCATCTCATAGCAAGGTCAACCTGATTTCTTATTTTACAGGTAGTGTATAATGGGGAATAAGCCTGTGCTTGTAATACGATCAATTGAAATAATGACGTGACAATAACAAGCCCCGTAGAAAAATCATAAACATACAAAAATATATCCCATAACTCTTTTTTGATCGAGGTGGTCGGGTACTAGATTTTACTCAACGTTGTCCGGGGTAAGTTTAAAAACTTAACTTTATGTGAGTGAGAACGTTCCGTTTCAGTTTCAAACTTACCGCACAAAACTATTGCAGCCGATGATGCTGGTCTAATGTTGAGGACTTACTTGAAGCTATGCGTTCATGTTGGTCGATAATCTTTACGAATATTGTATAAAGTTATTAATTGTGTGAAATGGGATTGCCCATCACAATGTCAGACGCAGTCACGGTTTCATCTTTTTGTCTAATACAAAATACATATATAACATAGGGCACTATATTGCGATGCGTAAAATCGTCCTTTACCGTTTCATAAAATTGCTGATTTCATCTATCTTCTGCTCAGTAATTCGGTTAACATTTAACCGATCAAACGCTTGTTCGTACAATTAACTTATTTCCCGTCCATTTCATTTCACCGGATGTGACAGCGAATTCTATGCAACGTAGTAATAATGGAATGTGACAGTCAGTGCGTTTGCCATGTCACTGCTGATAAACTACCAAATGAACCAATGCATACACAACTTCGTTTCCTGGAATTCTCAATGGATTACCACCGAGTCCCGAGTCTTCCGTACTTGCATACACTCGGCCAAATGTATGGATCTGACAGATGGCACTGGTATTAGTAGTAATAATGTAAATAATCGCAGTTGGACCATTTCAAAACAAAACAGAAGGGATAACCCAAATTTCATCCAACAGTACAAACTGTAAAAGCTTTAGAAATAAATAACAAATGTATAACGGTCAACAGAACGGGTATTTACAATTACACATTTTCTATTTCATGTATTATGGCAAACGGATACGAGTTCTAATAACGTCAATTTCCTATCGATTCTCCTAAGGTTTTTCACACGTCTGGTCGACTGTTTTTCACCAGGCACAGAATTTAAATGTGCACCTGAGTTAACGTGTTTGTCCCCTTGTGGAGTGATATTTGTTCACAAGTCGTAAACAGTTAGTCACAGTGAGTCACGCAGTGAGTCAGATTCCGACAACATACCCGTTAAACTTTTTCACGGACTGCTCAGTCAACATATAGTTTACATATCACCTATTGGATCCAAGCTGGATGGTAACTATGAACAAAGTATAAGGCAGAAATGAAGTATAAGTAAATAAATATGAATATTTTGGACCGCAAAATACCCACGAAATCCACATAACAATATTAAATTTATTGAATTACTGGTAAGTAATTCACTGTCAGAAATTCATTGTCAATGCTCACTGGTGGCGTTGATGTATTCCAACGTGAACTGATCGATAAATCTTGCTTGGGCAGTCAATCGGCTGGTGGATTCCATATGACACAGTTGGTTGGGTGAGTAACTAGGTCCAAATGTGAAATTTCTGAGCTTCTGGCGTGGCTTCGTAGCTCAGCTGGTAGAGCGCTCGCCGTGTTTGGGCAAGGTGTTTCTGTCGCTGGTTCGAATCCAGCCGAAGTCCGGATTTTTCGCAAATGAATCTCGTCTATATTAAACTCAGTTTATAAATTCATGAAACAAAACATGTTTGCGTACATTAGCAAACAGTTTGTGTCAAAGACAGACAGGACTATAGCACTGAACACTAAAAATCTCTGTTGCTTCTAGGTTCCAAAGTGTATTGTTCTGTATCGGCGACAATTTTCAAATTGAGTTGAAAAATAATTGTTACCATGATATCTGATTGAAGGTCATACTCAGGTATGTCACCGCTGGAGATTCACCTTACTGGAAAACTGAAGAACAATGATGGTAAAAGTCATGTTATCTGCTTCTACAAAAGACAACTATGACATGAACACAGGCGACATTATGCAAAGTCTATGCATTTGCCGAGGTGTTTTAATATGCTAAACAATGGCAGTCAAACATGCAGTCAAACATGTGTCAAACATGCAAATGAACGTCTGTTCAGTGTGCCATTTCTCAACAAAATGTTTTGTTTGTACGTTTTTCGGTGTCTCTTTTAGACAAACCTGCGAAAGGAAAATTAGCTTTCACTGAGGTAGAATCGAATTCGTATTGAGCACAGAGAAATATACGTTTGGTTAAACTTTATGTCGACGTAAAAGCTAGTAAGTGTTTTCGCGACATAGCAGCAAATGAGGTACTGAACGTAGTAAACATTTACAAAGTATTTTCAGTGCTAAAAGTCTGTTAATCCTCTACTATCTAACAATATCAACTAGTTTACTTTGAGTGCTTCAAACGATGAATGTTTAACCACTTGTTTACCACTCCTAAAGGGCAACAGTTTTTTTAAAGTAGGAGAAGAAAAGCTTGAATGATTTAATAACTGTTTTGTGATCATGTCTTGTATGTTGTTGAAGTCATCAATACTTGACTGGTTCGTTCTAACGGTATAAGTCTTCCGCTGGTGTTACTGTCGAAAAAATTGTACTTATTTCGTCTAAAATAGTAAATTTGTCTTCGATATGACTAACGAAAATTTAGAGGACCGACTGGTTTGCCTGTATAATTGTGGTGTAATATTACTAATGGTGATAATTACAGAAGTAGGTAAAAACATATTTTGCGGGCAAACAGAATACTTCGGAACAACTGAAAAAAATATATGATTTAAAATTGTTTGATGCAGAATAGATGGTACAAAGAAAACTATGCGGACTGTAAGCTCCCATCCAACAAGGAGGTGACCTATCGTCTGACACACTTGAAAGCTCCTGAAACGTTTAGCACTACTATGCCAGTTCAAATAGACGAACTGGCAAGTTGAATTTTGTTAAACCACCTTCCCATTAGCATTAATGAGTTATGGTCAAGTGGGACGATATGCACTTTCGAGCTCTAACTCGATATTCACGCTGAATATGTACGTTCCTAAAAGCGCATCATAAGGATTGCATCTGTATAAGTTATTATCGCTCTTCTCTGATCATTTGAACTCTCTCACTTTCTCTCGTTGTCTGAACACACTATCCAGACATGTTATTATTTCACGTTATGAATGCAAAAACTCATTCATCTTCTTGCATCACGTAATACTCTGTCGGCTTTCCTTACTGGCGGTGGTGTACTAACAACAGTGACCGGTGTTCACCATAAACTAAACCGTTTTCAAAATCCCAAATACAAAACGGCATAAAACAGTGTTCGTCATAATCCGCACGAGTTTCTCTAGTTTGGCTTTTACCGTCAGACTCAAAACAACATTTGCTCTCAATTTCTAACAAGCAAGATATGTATAAACTTGTCAATATGTGTTTAATTTTTGCCATAAAGCAAATGTTAGCAATAACTGACAGATATTTTTGTACCGTTAAGAGAATAGC